>CP139508.1:430063409-430100909 GCA_021014915.2 Artemisia tridentata subsp. tridentata
TATATACTATTTATGTTTTTGGTGTGTTATAAATTTAGAGTTTACATGTACGCGTTTATGTTTTTTATTATAAATTTTGAAGATTAAATAATATACACTAGAAACATATGTGCAATTACCATTTTGAACAAAACAACTTTGGTATCTAAACAATTGTACGCATAAAACATATGTAAATTTACAATATTTAAAAAAAAAACATATATGCACTTAATTTTTCGTAAAACATCTATGTAAAAGAAAATTAAAAAAAAAAATCTGGAAAAAAAATTATAAAAAAAAAATTTCGAAAATTAAGGTGTTTAAAAACGTTTTTTAATTAAAAAAATTCAAAAACAAAGTTAAAATGTGTTTTACTAATATACCCTTATGAATTAAATAAAATGATTTAATAGTACTAAATTCTTATTGGTCAAAAAGAGTACTGTAAAGTACTGTATCTAATATTGGTACTGCATAGAACGCGCCCCTATATAGATATATATATATATATATATATGTATATATATATATGTATATATATATATATGTATATAATACAATATATATATATATATATATATATATATATATATATATATATATATATATATATATATATATATATATATATATATATATATATATATATATATATATATAGGGTCGCGTTCTATGCAGTATCCATATTAGATGCAGTACTTTACAGTACCAATCTAAACCAATAAGAATTTAGTACTATTATATATATATATATATATATATAACACACACACACACACACACACACACACACACACACACACACATACACACACACACAACACAATATATATATTATATATATATAGGGTCGCGTTCTATGCAGTATCCATATTAGATGCAGTACTTTACAGTACCAATCTAAACCAATAAGAATTTAGTACTATTAAATATTTTTATTTAATTCAAAGGGTATAATTGTCAAACTCATTTTCACTTTCTATATATTTTTTTTTTTGAATTTTAAATTCAAAAACGTTTTTTTTAATTCCCTTAATTTTAGGATTTTTTTTTTCTTCCTTCGGTGTAAATGTTTTCACAAAAATGAGATGCATAGGTGTTTATTTATTTATTTATTTATTATTATTATTTTTTTAATATTGTTAATTTACATATGTTTCTTGTGTACAATTGTTTAGACATCAAACTTTTTTTGCTTAAAATGATAATTGCACATATGTTTCTAGTGTACATTCTTTAATCTTTAAATTTATAACCAAAAACATAAACATATACATGTAACTTATAAATTTATAACAAACCAAAAACATAAATAGTATACATAAAATTTGATATCAAATGAAATACAATCAAATACAAAATATATCTTGTTAAATATAGATGCGCACGTCATTAAAAAAACATGTGTGCACTCTTCTAAGAACATATGTGCACGCTTCGCGTTTTCATCAAATTCATTAGAACATATGAGTACCCTTCCAAGACACATGTGCACTCTTTATATTAGTCATCGTCTCCATCTTTATCAAAGATGTTCAATACCTGAAACTACAAAACAATTACTCGTATTATTTTATTTTATCATAAACAACTAACAAACACATATTCATAATTATAACATATATGCATACATCTTTCCTTGATTTTATTTCAGCTTCAAAACACATATGCACACCAGTTAAATTATTTTATACCAACCATAAAACACAAATGCACCATTTCACTAATTTTATGTTAACATATATGCACACTTACGAAACACCCTACATATAGAGAATATCATAGTCAATATAAACTAAACTCGATACTAATTAAATATGAACTTTAATTATAATTGCAAAAAAAGTACGTATGACAGGAAAACGCTCAAAATTAACAATTTGAAGTAAGTATGACAATTTCGACCCACTTATGTGCGAATGGGTCAGTGTGGTTATGTTAAGTTGTTAGTCACATTTCTAACGGTCAACATGAAATTCAATAATATTGTATTATTGTTATGTTTTACATAGTGTAATATAACAAGGTAGCATAACCTAAATGACCTTGAATTTGTTAAGAGGTTGAAAAACTACCTAATGAGATTAGAATCATCTATTGCTTTCTCTTCTAACACTATTAAACATCACAACAGCCAAAGATGCAAATATTCCTACAAAACCAACATCATATTTTTTCATCATCTAATTAAAACAATAAAAAAAAAAAAAACTCTAACCAGGAAGATAATAAAGAAAGGAGACTTTAACGGAACTACAAACGACGGCGTCAACCCAAAACCTCCACCCAGATCCAAACACGGCCCCGACCACACCTGCTCAATCCAATAAAAACGAATACAATAAAAAAAATCAAGATCGAAAAAAAAAAAACATAGCATTAAAACCAATACAAAATCAATCTAAAAAAAAAAAAAAAAAAAAAAAAAAAAAAAACGAATCAATACTCGATTCAAGCAATAATCCAACATGTGGAAAACTAGAAGGGGGGGGGGGGTGAATAGTTTTATGTCTTTTTAATTTTATTATGAAAACTTTTGTTTATTTTTAAAACACTTAGATTCAAGTTTGTATGAAAAATAAAACTTGAACCTTATTATTAGTTATATATGTATTGATTGTAAAAGTTTTGGTTTCTTGAATGGATTTTCAAATTGATCTTTATGTGAAGTCGACCTCTAATTAATACTAGCAATTATATAAGCCTATGTGTATGAAAGTAATGACGATGAAAGTAAAGAAATAAATAAGGTATGGAAAGATCTAACTGAGACACGAGAGATTTATAGTGGTTCGGCTACAAGGAAAACTTCCTTGCCCTAATCCACTCCCCGAGCACACCTTGCTCGAGAGTTTTCTTCACAACTTCAATAAGCTCCCTTATGGCGGAGAAAACCGTACACAACTTTGGCTTACACGGGTTTAACGACACAAAGCTAAATGTCGAGTTCTAATCATAGCTAGAACCAATCTCACAAGTTCACAACACAACTTCTTCACAACTTATTCACGACTACTTCACAACGGTTTCACTACTGCTTCACGACTTCTTCACGACTTCAACACAACTGCTACACGACCTCTATGCTACGGCTTCACGACTCCGATACTAGGACTTCACGACTAGGACTTCATGGCTTCAACACGACCGCTACACAACCTCTATGCTACGGCTTCACGACTTCAACACTAGGACTTCACAACTAGGACTTCATGGCTTCAACACGACCGCTACACAACCTCTATGCTACGGCTTCACGACTTCAACACTAGGACTTCACGACTAGGACTTCATGGCTTCAACACGACCGCTACACAGCTTCTATGCTATGGCTTCACGACTTCAACACAAGAACTTCACGACTAGGACTTCACAACTTTAACACGACCGCTTCACAGCTTCTATGCTACGGCTTCACGACTTCAACACAAGGACTTCACGTCTTCTAAGCTACGGCTTCACAACTTCTACACCACGGGTTCACGACTTCTACACAACGGCTTCACGACTTCTACACTTTGACCTCACAACTTCTATGCCACAACTACTTATACAACATCTTCACTACTTACACACAACACTAATCTACAACACACACCTTACATACAAATGAATGATTTACAAACTTTGTTAAACACGCAACTTAAGTAACAAGATGATACTAAGTTGTAATACTTCTAATCTTGATTGATAGAAGTATTCTTCTTTTGCACTTGGATGGTGGAAGCTTGGATCACTTGGAAACCAATGCTTAAGATTACATGATCAAAGGTTTTTTGAAGATATGAAATGAGATTTACAACAGAAAGTTTTAGTGCAAAAGGGTGAGTAAAAATCCAGGGGAAGGCTGGTATTTATAGGGAAAAATCTGGACAGCTGGAGCCTACTGGAGCGTGGCCGGCCCCCTTAATTTTAAGGGGGCCGCCTAGTAAAATTAAGGGGGCCGCCCAAGGTGTCCGTTGCCCAGATTTGTCCTTTTGTGGGGAAGGTTTTTCTGGAACATTTTAACTGATTTTGGTTAAAAATTTGAATTCATATTTTTATAAAAGATTAAACATATTTGTTTAATACCAAAAATGTTTTTCAAAAAATATATAAAATGTTTTTGATATTTTATAAAAAATCTAGTTATTAAGAAAATGTTCCTTTGATCATATAATGCATTAAGCATTAGTTCATTCATACCTAAAGTGATTTTAGTTGTAGAAGTGAATATTTACAACTAAGTACTTGTTTAATTTATAAGTTTATGTTTTAATGAGTTTACATTTTGTGATCATCAAAACATAGAGATATGAATAAATATTGATAATGTTTTTAGGCATTTATTTATGTCAACAATCTCCCCCTTTTTGATGATTAAAAAACCTAAACTCATTAAATCAAAAAGTTATTTTTGGACAAGTATTTAGTGAGTTTATATTCACTTCTCCCCCTTTTTGTAGCATCAAAAAGGTTGAGCCGACAAGTTTTAGAGATAAAATTTGTCGGAACGAGAACTCCCCCTTGATGTGTGCTCCCCCTCGTTTGAGGGCACCAAGGAATCGATATATGGAATACTTGCAAGAAAAATATTAGAAGCACAAGCATATATATAGCAAAAATAAGCATGCATATAAAGACATTCATTAAAAATGTTGTGTATCAATACACAACCATCCAAGATTATATTCAATCCTACATTAGCTAGTAAGTAATGCAATCTACATAATCATTCTAGGAGTACATGATCTTCCATGGGGCTTGCACACAAAATGGTTTGAAAAATTATTTTTGATTAAGCATTGCATATGCTTAATTTGGTGAGAATGAAGGTGGTGGTAGTGTAGTGGGTGAAAATGATGGAGGTTGTGGATGTGGTGGTATTGGTGATGATGAGAAATGAGCATCAAGAGGTGTTATTGGTGATATGGAAATGACAAGTTGGGTGAATGGAGGTTCTTGAGTAGGAGGTGGAGTTGATGCTCTTGATGGTGGTGATGATAGGTGTGAGTTGATGTAGTTATTGATGGATGAAGTGGAAGGTATGGATGAAGATGATGTGCCATGAGTGGAGGGTGTTTTTGATGGTGCATTTGGTGCACTTGGGGATTAACATTGAGGTGGTGGTGATGGAGTTTTGGTGTCTTAGAGATGATTTTGGTGATAGCATGGTGAATGAAAATGGGTGTTTGATGGAGGTGATGGTTGATTTAGGTAAGGTTTGGGCTAGATAAAAGGGGTCGCAAGATGCAAAAGAAAATAGTAAATTTTACTGCCCAGATGGCCGGTCCCCTTAATTGTAGGCCGGCCCCCTTAAAATTAAGGGGACCGCCTAGGGAATTAAGGGGGCCGCCCATCTAGTGTTTTCCCAGGCGACCAAATTTGAAAAATTTCCAGAAAAGGGTCATTTTTAGGGTGTTTTTGCAGCAAGCTCCATTTGAATCATGTACATCAAGAATGATTAAATAGTGGCATAAACATGTTAAATACGCATGCATACATTTAAAACATATTATGCAATAAGCATGTTATTAATCATCAAGCATGTATATATATCATGATATCAAGTATACAAGCAATAAGCATAACAATCATATATTAAAGACAAGAAATAAAGCATTCATTAGTTGAAAATAATTATGTTAAAAACATAATTATTGATACAACACATATTTTGCTTATAGCATACAATAAGCAAAAAAATTTAAATTGCCTAAGAGATCCATTTGACTTGCTTGAGACATGAAAAGCTTGAATTATTTTGGATGGATGATGGTAAAGAGGGGGTAAAAAAAATTGGATTAATGGGATTGTAAGTTTGGGTGTATGGATGTTGGAGAGAGTGTTGATGGAGGAATTGGAGGTGGAGAGCTTGGACTTGACCATGTTGAATGAGGGTTTTGATGTTGTTCAAGTGGTAGTGTTGGATTAGATCTAGTGAGAAGATACTCAATCCAAGTGAGACGCTCATTTAAGGCGATGGTTTGATTTTGGAGAAAGATGCAACAAGGACAATTGTTGACATGTTTCTCAATTTGACTCAAGTGATGTGGTGATGATGGTAATGATGGTGAGATGGATGGTGATGGGTTTAAGTTGCTTTGAGCAAGGTGCAAAGCAAGGAGAGCATTAAGCTCATGGGCTTCCTTGAGTTCTTCAATGAACTTCAAGTGTTGAGTGGAAGGTGATGATAATGGAGAGTGGTTGTTATTTGGTGGAAGTGGTGGTGACACTTTTGGTGGTGGAGACATTTGTGAACTTGGGTAATTATGAGTGAATGAAGGTGGACATATAGATGATAGGTTATGTGTGTGAAAGGGTTCATTAGGATGAGTTTTAGGTGTTGGTTGAGTTTGACCAACATCATTTATTGGGTTATGGCAAATGTCAAGCTTCCTCCTCTAGATGAGGTGATTGTGGAAGGTAAATTTTGGAGGGTGGTTTGTGACAAAATGTGTTTGTGAATTTTGGGAAGTATAGGATAAAATGGGTTGGAAATTGAAAATGAAATCAGTAATCTGTCACTCCAGATGGCCGGTCCCCTTAAATAGGGGCCGGTCCCCTTAATTTTAAGGGGGCCGCCTGGGTATTTAAGGGGGCCGCCCATCTGCTGACTTCCAGATTACTGGAAATGGGTTTTTGGCATAAATTTGTAGAAAAGGTTGTGTTTTTGGGTTTAGTTTCAAGCAAGTCCAACTTCTTTCAAGGCAATTTAGGATTTAATAACTCATATATGCTAAGCATATTTATTTAAGCAACTTTATCTAACATGCAAACTACTCATTAAGCATATAACATGTATATACATATATTAGACAAGAAGATAATACATAGCACCAAGTAATTCATAGTATCATACATAGGAAGATTAAAAGGCTAGTTAATTAATCCTATTGATTATCTATGTACAAGGGAATGTGGAGTTGTGATAGCATGGACTTCTAGACTTGTACCAAGTGAGGTCTTAGTGAATAAATTATGGTTATTTTCAAATTTAGTTCACTTATAAATGTCACATACATAAATATAGATGACAGATATGAGATCACCATGCATGATTTAAAGAAATGTTTTTGGCATTATTCAACAATGTTTGAAAGTGGGTTTTTATGTGGATGTGAAAAATATTTTTATGAAATAGTTTTGGTTTTATTTCAAAATGTTTTTATGAGGAAAGAAAACATATTTTTCCAATCTTTGGTTTTGATAAACACGTAATTATGGACACAAGTTTGGAAGAAAGGTAGGATGGTGAAACATGTAAAATAGAAATGTGTCATAATCTTTTGAAAAATCATTTTTCCAAAATGTGAAGTTTTTGCAAATTTAAAAATAAATCCCATTAATTATAGGTTTAAAAAATAATGGTTTATAAAAGATCTCATGCTCAAGTCTATTGTCACATGCTACCTCTTTCTACATATCCTATGACATTTACGCATGTATTATGACTAAATACAAAAATACATCATGTCAGAGTAGTTAGAGAAAAACAAAAGCTATTATAATGACAATGCATTCAACAACTAAACAAATAGTTACGAAGGCATGCAGTCAAATCATATAGGAACAAGTAAACATCTAGAAATTTTATATATGCAAGATGACATACATCTAGGAATGAAAAGCTCTAGTGAAAAGCAAAGTTCATAACAGTAAACTATCGTTAGGTATATTTAGGAAGAATAATGTATTCAAGTTGGAGAATGAGTATGAGACTATTACTAGTGGTGCTCAATTCAGGCTAAACACGACCGTTTTTATGGGTTACACACACCCAACTTCTCACATAGAAGCAATTCAACCGTTAGGTCAAATTGAGTTTCTAGTCAATAGATTCTCCAGTAGTCATTCTCTTTTTAGAAGAAATTAAGTTCCTAAATTTACCTATCGAAGAGTACCAAATATGAAGATTGCTTGGTTTACTAATACTTAGGGGGGCTAACTAAAGGGTTTCTAGTTCATTAAGCCATAGAACGAATATAACTAAAGTGTAAAGGCAAAGCAACCTATCAGACTAAGCGTATCCTAAGGCATTAATAAGATTATATGCATGAAGTAATTACTTATGAAATTTTAAAAAGAGAACTTACCTCACGTCCTAGCTTTTCTTCGTAATGTCTCAGATGATGATCGACGTGTGAATGATAGGTGAGTCTTCAAGATAACCAAGGTGTGAAAGTATATCATGGCAAGCTTCTAACACCTTTTTTTTTAAACCGAAGTGGCTTGACCCGAACATGTCTTGTACGGATGATGATCTTCTCCTTCGTCTGTGTCACTCCATGATTTTGGATTGAGTTCACTTTGGAGTTGATTCATGTAGTCTTCGTCGTTGATACCTACATTAACAACATTTGAACTAGTAGCACATGTATCTATTTTATCTAAATGTTTATCTATTAAATTTTATAAGATAACCAATTCATGTACAAGATCAAAATCCTCATCTTTGGCTTGACATTTTTCTTGATGAGAGTTTAAGAGATTTTTCCAAATATCATTTGCCGTTTTACAGAAAGATATTTTTTCATATTCAACTTTCGGCAAGGTTTTGTAAATAATTATTTTAGCTTCATTATTTTTGTTATTCTTTATTTTTAAATAATCATTTTGAGTTTCAAAATCCGTTTTTGTTTGACTTTCAAAATTCGTTTATGTTGGTTGAAAATCACCAATCGAAATGACATGCCAAAGATCTAGATCAATTGATTTCACATAATTTTCAAATTTATTTTTCCATTCAAGAAAAGTATAGTTTTCAAATAGTGGTAGTGTTTGCATAAATTCCCCTTCTAAATATTTTCCGGATTCCATAGATCGTTTCAAGTTTTAAAATACAGTATATTTTAAAGATCTTGATTGACGTGGCTCCTGATACCAATTGTGAAAAACTAGAAGGGGGGGGGTTGAATAGTTTTATGTCTTTTTAATTTTATTATGAAAACCTTTGTTTATTTTTAAAACACTTAGATTCAAGTTTGTATGAAAAATAAAACTTGAACCTTATTATTAGTTATATATGTATTGATTGTAAAAGTTTTGGTTTCTTGAATGGATTTTCAAATTGATCTTTATGTGAAGTCGACCTCTAATTAATACTAGCAATTATATAAGCCTATGTGTATGAAAGTAATGACGATGCAAGTAAAGAAATAAATAAGGTATGAAAAGATCTAACCGAGACACGAGAGATTTATAGTGGTTCGGCTACAAGGATACCTTCCTTGCCCTACTCCACTCCCCGAGCACACCTTGCTCGAGAGTTTTCTTCACAACTTCAATAAGCTCCCTTATGGCGGAGAAAACCGTACACAACTTTGGCTTACACGGGTTTAACGACACAAAGCTAAATGTCGAGTTCTAATCGTAGCTAGAACCAATCTCACAACTTCACAACACAACTTCTTCACAACTTATTCACGACTACTTCACAACGGTTTCACGACTGCTTCACGACTTCTTCACGACTTCAACACAACTGCTACACGACCTCTATGTTGCGGCTTCACGACTCCAATACTAGAACTTCACGACTAGGACTTCATGGCTTCAACACGACCGCTACACAACCTCTATGCTACTGCTTCACGACTTCAACACTAGGACTTCACAACTAGGACTTCATGGCTTCAACACGACCGCTACACAACCTCTATGCTACGGCTTCACGACTTCAACACTAGGACTTCACGACTAGGACTTCATGACTTCAACACGACCGCTACACAGCTTCTATGCTATGGCTTCACGACTTCAACACAAGAACTTCACGACTAGGACTTCACAACTTTAACACGACCGCTTCACAGCTTCTATGCTACGGCTTCACGACTTCAACACAAGGACTTCACGTCTTCTAAGCTACGGCTTCACAACTTCTACACCACGGGTTCACGACTTCTACACTTTGACCTCACAACTTCTATGCCACAACTACTTATACAACATCTTCACTACTTACACACAACACTAATCTACAACACACACCTTACATACAAATGAATGATTTACAAACTTTGTTAAACACACAACTTAAGTAACAAGATGATACTAAGTTGTAATACTTCTAATCTTGATTGATAGAAGTATTCTTCTTTTGCACTTGGATGGTGGAAGCTTGGATCACTTGGAAACCAATGCTTAAGATTACATGATCAAAGGTTTTTTGAAGATATGAAATGAGATTTACAACAGAAAGTTTTAGTGCAAAAGGGTGAGTAAAAATCCAGGGGAAGGCTGGTATTTATAGGGAAAAATCTGGACAGCTGGAGCCTACTGGAGCGTGGCCGGCCCCCTTAAATAGGGGGGCGGTCCCCTTAATTTTAAGGGGGCCGCCTAGTAAAATTAAGGGGGCCGCCCAAGGTGTCCGTTGCCCAGATTTGTCCTTTTGTGGGGAAGGTTTTTCTGGAACATTTTAACTGATTTTGGTTAAAAATTTGAATTCATATTTTTATAAAAGATTAAACATATTTGTTTAATACCAAAAATGTTTTTCAAAAAATATATAAAATGTTTTTGATATTTTATAAAAAATCTAGTTATTAAGAAAATGTTCCTTTGATTATATAATGCATTAAGCATTTGTTCATTCATACCTTAAGTGATTTTAGTTGTAGAAGTGAATATTTACAACTAAGTACTTGTTTAATTTATAAGTTTATGTTTTAATGAGTTTACATTTTGTGATCATCAAAACATAGAGATATGAATAAATATTGATAATGTTTTTTGGCATTTATTTATGTCAACAATCTCCCCCTTTTTGATGATTACAAAACCTAAACTCATTAAATCAAAAAGTTATTTGTGGACAAGTATTTAGTGAGTTTATATTCACTTCTCCCCCTTTTTGTAGCATAAAAAAGGTTGAGCCGACAAGTTTTAGAGATAAAATTTGTCGGAACGAGAACTCCCCCTTGATTTGTGCTCCCCCTCGTTTGAGGGCACCAAGGAATCGATATATGGAATACTTGCAAGAAAAATATTAGAAGCACAAGCATATATATAGCAAAAATAAGCATGCATATAAAGACATTCATTAAAAATGTTGTGTATCAATACACAACCATCCAAGATTATATTCAATCCTACATTAGCTAGTAAGTAATGCAATCTACATAATCATTCTAGGAGTACATGATCTTCCATGGGGCTTGCACACAAAATGGTTTGAAAAATTATTTTTGATTAAGCATTGCATATGCTTAATTTGGTGAGAATGAAGGTGGTGGTAGTGTAGTGGGTGAAAATGATGGAGGTTGTGGATGTGGTGGTATTGGTGATGATGAGAAATGAGCATCAAGAGGTGTTATTGGTGATATGGAAATGACAAGTTGGGTGAATGGAGGTTCTTGAGTAGGAGGTGGAGTTGATGCTCTTGATGGTGGTGATGAAAGGTGTGAGTTGATGTAGTTATTGATGGATGAAGTGGAAGGTATGGATGAAGATGTTGTGCCATGAGTGAAGGGTGTTTTTGATGGTGCATTTGGTGCACTTGGGGATTAACATTGAGGTGGTGGTGATGGAGTTTTGGTGTCTTAGAGATGATTTTGGTGATAGCATGGTGAATGAAAATGGGTGTTTGATGGAGGTGATGGTTGATTTAGGTAAGGTTTGGGCTAGATAAAAGGGGTCGCAAGATGCAAAAGAAAACAGTAAATTTTACTGCCCAGATGGACGGTCCCCTTAATTGTAGGCTGGCCCCCTTAAAATTAAGGGGACTGGTCCGTCCCGAAACACACTTATATTTAAACAAATGCAGACTCAGAACAGGATGCTCGTGTGTAGTGTGTGAAACCAGGCAAGTGATCACCTGGGTCGTTTCCCAACGAGGTGTGAATGGAAAACTGTGCAAAGCTAGGATTAAAGTGATTGATGATTCAGATATTTTTGCTTTAACAAGATAAAATCTATTAAATAGAAGCTATCACTATTTTTCTGTGTTTCGTTTAATCTAAATTACACTAAACACGCGAGTCGGGAACTAATAAAAACGCGTATAATACTGAGATATATGTAAAATTAACTCTAAAGGTGTTCTAATATTTTTTATAACTTAAAAATGACAAAAGAAAATTATCTAAAAAAGATTTATATTTTTCTGATTTTTATATTTTTTTATTATAATTTAATTACTAGTTAAACTAAATAAATAGATTAAAAATAGTAAAACTTTTCTAAAAATTACGAAACTTTTTTGTAAAATACTAGAAGTTATCTCTGAGCTAATAAAATTAAAATGGAAAAACTAGCTTATTCGGATAAGCTAAAAATAAGCTGGTAAGCAAATAAGCTTATTTATATTAAACTGCTACTATATATTAAATATTAAAAAGTGCAAACGTTTAATGAAAAGGAAGCACTAGCACAGTGGTTGAGTCTTTGGTTTGTGTACGAGAGTTCACTGGTTCGAAACCCACCTATGACTTTATTTTTGCTACTTTTTTATTTCGAGATTTTCTTTTTGCAATTTACTAACAAGCTAATAAAAAGAGCTTTTTGAACTGGAACTTATTTTGGAACTCAAGAAATAAGCTACAAAAGCAGCTTATGGAACTAGCAGCGAGCTTTTTAAGCTTTTGTGAGTCTGCAACATGCCCTGCGCCAGGGCCAAAGAGGTCTGTTCGAGGGCTATTTTAGTGGCCTTCGAGTGGTCTAAAAATCGACACAAAATTACCTTATGTAGACGAGCTGGTAGAGTTTAAGTATCAAAAAGATTTAGCTAATTCGGGCTTGTGGTGTTCGAAAGAAAATTACTCAAAGTTTCTAAAAAAACCATGAAAAGACTGCATGCAGTCTGCTTGACTGATGTTGCTGCTATTTGCGCACACTTTGTGCAGAGGCCTAGGGTCTTTAAGGATCGACTAAGCAGACCAAATGAGATGTAAAAATGCCAAAGGCTTGGCCAAAACAAGCTTGTGGCTTGTATAAGCTTATATGACCTCTTTGTGGACCGTTATGATCACAGTGGGTCAAAAGTGGGTAAATCTAACTACGAGGCTGAAAGAAAGCTCAAAAGAGCTTATATGGTCTGCTAAAAGTAAGCTAAAAACTGAGCTTGTGGTATTTCTACAGTATACGGGGTGTTTGGATGTTGACAGTCACTAAACCAAACAGTCTCTTATGAGACTGTTTTGGATTTTTCTAAGTGAAATGATTCTATTGAGCTTAGAATTGAAATCTAATGGTACTAGTGAAGTATTGAGCTTATGAAAATGACTATTATGACTGAGAATGAAACAGATAAAGAAGCTAGCTTATGATGGCTTATTTTTGGTTTTTAAAGGTTTTTGAATGAAATGAAGAAAACAAAGCACAAGGTATATTAAAACTGATAGAAACTTAATGAAATAAGATTATAGACTACTGTTAAGCTATTGTTTATAGAGATAAGCTACTAAGAAGCTTATAGCACAGTGATGAAAATAGAACAAGAATTTGAAATATAAGCTTACAATCGAATGCTTGTGAATCAAGGAACCAAGGACCAAGTTACACTCCTATAGGCTTACCACTAAGCCACTAACCCATAAGCTTCCAATATCTGAGCTTGTTGACTCCAGAGTAGCTTGTTTGACCACGTTTGACTTTCTTTGACTTTTCTTAGACTTTGAATTTTATAGCTACTGATTACTATATAGGCTTACAAAAAGCTACTATTAGCTTATATAAGCTTATAGAAACAACTAAGAAGCTGTTTCAATTACTACTTATGGTGATTCGAACTACTATTGTATAACAGTTGACTTGAAACTTTGAATTACTATCGAACTGGATTTAATACTCACAAAACAAGAACATTGAACTTAACTTGAATTATATTGATCACTGGAAACATGTATTACAAAAGATAGCTACTGGAAGTAAAAAAACAATTATGCTACTAGTTAACTACTTACTTTAAAAAGCTTACAATACTAGTCTATATATACAATAACCAACTGGGATATTCATGTCGACATCTCTTGAGCATATCCCCACCATTTAATTGCTCTGATTTAATCTTGTTCATCCACTTGTAAAATTGGCGGGAAAATTGGACTTTGGTTATTTCTTCTGATTTGGTTAGTGGGGAGTGGGAAGAAAGCATTAATTGGTTTTGGATGTGTTAGGTGGAGTGTTGAGGAGGGGGAATGAGGTGGATGGTGGTTTTGGGTGAGCTGGGGGGATGACTAACTGGTTTGGTGTTTTTGGCGGTATGGAAGACGGGTCAAATGGTTTGACTGAGTTTGGTTAACTCAGATAAGGATTGGGCTTGTTTTCTTTGGGCTTGGGCATGGGTAATAAGCTGGGTTTATTTTGGATTTGGATTTTATGGGTTAAACATGGTTTAGGATCCGGATTTAGTAGATAAGCACAAGGACCATTTTTGTCATTGCTGAAAAGTTGAGGGGCCTGAGTGTCATCTTTCCAAAGTTATTCCAAGGACTAAACCTGCCATAAAATAATTACACAAGGACCAAAGTTGAATATTTTTATTATTTTAAAACTTTAAGGACCTAATATGTAAATTTGGATTTTAGAGGGATTTGTTTTGTAAATTCCCAAAAGTTATCACAAGGGTATTTCTTGACAAGTTTAAATAGTACAAGGGTTTAAAACATGATTTTCCATTTTTAAAAACACCCGGGGACTAAATTTGACAACTTTTGAAACTTGAGGGACTAGACTTGTCATTTATGCAAACTTGGTTCGTTTTCACTTATTTTCAATCATTTTGCATCTGAAACAGATAAAAACACATTTTCAATGATATTTATAATATTTGTGTGTTTTTGGACGTTTATGTGGGTTTAAACCGGGTAAATTATATGTGTTTTTAGACACATATCAAATCCCCCACACTAAACTATTGCTAGTCCCTAGCAATATTTTATGAAGATTTAATGGATTTGAAAGACTCTTTACCAAAAGCCATTACTTCTGGAGTAGCCAATTGTTTCAGTTCAAGTAAGAACTTTGGTACAATGATAACCAAGTGATTTTGAGCAAACCACAAGCTGTCAACGGTTTTGATTTGTCTTTACCAGGAGCCGTTTGCTTCTGGACTAGCCAACTCTTAGATAAATTATTAATATTATCTTTGGTGAGCTGATTACCAATATGGATTTTCACTGCCTTTACCACAAGCCATAACCTTGCGGGCTAGCCAACTCTTCACTTATGAAGATATGGTGAGTCGAATACCATACAATTTTCGGCAAATTGCAAGCCATCAACGGATTTGCGATATCTTTACCAAGAGCCGTTTGCTCTCGGATTAGCCAATCCTTATGTGGATTAGACATGGCGGACTGATAACCATTTTTTGAGTTCTAAGTGAGAAAAAATTTTAAAATTTTGGCTAAAATGGGGGTACTAGATGGTACATTTGATCAAATTCGCGAGAATTCCCCCCCACACTTAGAACTGAATATTGCCCTCAATATTCAAAGAACCGGCTGTTAAACCAACACTTAGAACGTGAAAGGGAAATACTAATAGCCTTTTATTTCATATAGTTATTTATTTTATTTTTATTTAATTTGATTTAAGCCGTTAAGGCATGCAAATTCCCTCTTTTTTTTTTTTTTTTTTTTTTTTTTTTTTTTTTTTTTTTTTTTTTTTTTTTTTTACACTATACATATTTACAATATGTGGGGCATCTCCCCCACACTAGGGTGAGACATGGGTGAAAACCCATATATTGCTACTGTTTTTATTAACCGAGTCGCTAGCTTGACTCGACCCCGAATTGAGTTGATTCCTCCCGAACAGTCAGGTTTATCACGCAAGCTAACCGCTTGTGAACGGTCAACTGTAATAAAGGGCTCCTGAACAGCCTGGGAGAAAAAGCAATTTTAAAAGTTTATGGGGAAGTAAGAGACTAGGAAATCCGGCATTTAAACCAATGTTAGATGGACAATGCCGGGGTCAAAAGTAATATCCTCACTCCCAAATGAGTGAAAGATAGGAGAAATCACCGGGTAGGTGAAGGGAAGAAGAGAGATTTGAACAGCAATTAGGATAAGAACTTCTTCCTCAAGAATTGTAAGTGGAGGAGGCAAGTCCTTAAACTTGATCTCAGGAATTTTATCAGTTTTTTCAACTGACTTGATTTCCTTCTTATGAAGTTGTTTTGGTGGAAGAGGGGAAAATGAATCTTCGTTTAACAAATTTTCAAGAAAAAGAATGTCCCCCTCAGGATCAAGATAGTTTTCATCAACCTCATACGGAGGTGAACTATCTATAGCAAGAAAAGCATCGACTTCATCCCAAAAGGGATCACTTCCCTCAACCGAAGTGAGAGAAGGGGAAGAGTCGGCTATGATATGTTGAGAAGATGTGGTGGGATCCCCACTCACAGAATTATGAAAATAACCAAGATTTTTTTGAGAGTATTCCTTTGAAGTAATGTCAATGACATCGATTCGGTTAACCGAAGCAGAATTAAAATTTGAGGAGTAACTCGATGTTTGATCATGGTTAAAAGTAACAGCTTCCTTATCCACACGCAAAGTAATCTCATGCTTAAATACATCAATCAGAGCATGGCCCGTTTTTAGGAATCCTCGTCCAAGAATTAGAGGAACCTTTTGATCTGCGTCGAAGTCAACAACCACAAAGTCAGCTGGAAAATGGAACTTTCCTATTTTCACAAATACATCTTCGGCAATGCCGCAGGGATGAGTTATGGTTCGATCTGCAAGCTCAAGAGTCATGCAGGTAGGAGTAAGAGCCAGAAGAGAAAGTTTCTTCCATACTGAATGAGGCATCAGGTTGATGCTTGCACCTAGATCTGCTAAGGCATAACATTCAACCATTCCCGGAAATACACAAGGTAACAGAAATTTTCCAGGATCTCCAAGCTTCTCCGGAAGCTTTTTCAAGATAACCGCTGAGCAGTTCTCATTTACTGGAGTTTTAGCCATTTCAATCAGTTTTTCCTTGTTGCTTAACAAGTGTTTGATTGCTGCTGCAAATTTGGGCATCAGAATAGTAGCATCTGCAAAGCTTATGTCAAAGTGTAATTCTTTAAAGATTTGATAGAATTTATCATTTTGTTGACTAGCCTTCTCACGAAGCTTTTGCTCATTTAAGCGCGATGGGTAAGGAATGTGAGGTTTGGATTTAGGAGCAATGACTTCAGGAGTCTCAAAGACAACTCCTGGTTTGGATTTCTTTTTAGGGCTAACCGGAGGCTGGACTTGTGCTGTACTTTGTGGGATTGGAATTGGCACTTTGTCCGTTGTATCCTCCGTCTCTTTTTCCATTTCAAATAACGGAGGAGGAATAGGGCCAGCTGGCCCCTTATAAGAAGCACCACTCCGAGTGGTGATAGCTTTGACGAAAGTGGTATCTTCATCATCATCACTTTCATCAAGTACACTGACAGGAACAGCATTGAGCATTTCGGAATAATATCTGGCTGACCTTTGCTCACTAAGTTTGGTTGACAAACTTTTAACCGTAAATCGTGAAAGAGTAGGATCGATTCTTGACGGTTGGGGAGCAATTGTGGGTGTAGATTTTTGGATGACTGAAGGTTGGATGACCGAAGGTTGGACGTATTTAGCACTTCCATTGTTAGTGGGAAGTACCGGGTCCTTTATCACCTTGAATTCGACATGAGATTTACCACTACGTGTACTGACAGCTTTTAGTTCACCCCTAGGGTTGGTAACAGTGTTACTTGGGAGACCTCCCGAGGTAGAAGGTATATCAGTGAAAGACTTTTTGATCTGGTTTAATTGGGCAACCAATAACTGGTTTGTCTCACGTTGTGTCTTATTTGTTTCCTCTTGGGTTTTCATGAATTGCATAAGCAACTCATCTGAGGACGTCTGATTTCGGTTTGAACCTTGGTTTTGATTAAAATTTGGACCACGGTTTTGGTTAAAATTACCTTGATTCTGACCTCGGTTTTGATTGAAATTTTGAGAATTGTGAAAATTTTGTCCCTGATTTTGAACAAAGCGGTTTTGATTATTATGATTTGGCACGGGTGGAAAACCAGGTGGGACCATAGCATTCTGTGCTCGGTACTGAGTCTCAACATGCGGACGGTATTGATTTGGGTTTACTGCAGCTACGGGAGCTGGGTAAAGAGAAGCATCGGTTGCTTGACAATCAAAATACGCATGTGGGCCACCACAAGTTTCACACACTTTGTTTATTGCTTTGATTTGTTTCGGTTTATGAACTTCACTTTTTAATTCTTTTATTTCTTTCATCATACAACGCATTGAATCCGTTAAAAAGGCTAACTCTGAGGAGTTACCGGATGAAGAAGAAGCAGGAGTGACAGGAACATTCACTTTGTTTCTAGAAATAGGAACTTTTGATTTATTTTCACAAATTTCAACCACCTCTCTGGGTTTACGATTCAAGATATTGCCACCGGAGGCTGCATTGAGTGCATCTTGATCGTTTTGGGTCAACCCATTATAAAACGTATTTATTTGTTGTAACACATTGAAATCGTGATGTGGGCATTTTCTTAGGAGATCTTTAAATCTGTCCCATGCCTCTCCGAAATTTTCATCAAAACCTTGACGAAAACCAGCAATTTCATTTTTTAGGTTAGTCGTCTTTGATGGAGGGAAGAAATAATTTACAAATTTCTTAACGAGATCTTCCCAGGTTTCAATGGAACGAGGGGGTTCTTTATCCAGCCAAATTCGGGCTGCCCCCTCAAGTGAGAATGGAAATAGCATCAATTTGATCACTGTTTGTGGCACATTTTTGTAATTGATTGTAGAAGTCAGTTTGTTGAACCAACGAATGTGTGCATAAGGATCCTCTCGTTCAAACCCGTGGAATTGGTTTGTGGACACGAGCTGAATCAGATGTGTTTTCAGCTCAAAATGATCAGAATCGATGGCTGGTAAAACAATGGCATCTCCATAACCCTCGGTGGGTGCCTGGAGCATTTCAGCCATGGTGCGTTCGTCTGCCATATTTTCAGTGAGAACAGTACGAATCTCGGGTTCGACTATTTGGGCAGCACGTCTACGATTACGTCTTCTCGGAATTTCTACGAGTTCACGTAAAGGGCTTGACGACGTGGAAGAATGAGTGCGCATGCACTAAGCAAAAATATTCCAATTAAAACAAGACAGAAGCAAAACACAAGTTAACTTATACCAACAATCAACAAGCGTACGGTAGCTCTCTAAATGATAAACGCACAGAGTGGCGGAGAAGCAAAGGTGGGCGATTAAGCTCCTTAAAAACCCGCTTCTTTCAGTCCGACAATTTAATGTCAGACTATCCTAGAACCTCCGTTAGAGTTTGTTTATCAATTAAAGGTGAGCCGATATTCGCAAGTGATACAGAGGTAAAGTTTTAAATCTTTGGTTTGGGAACTTATTATGGTCGTACCCCCAGTTAGGCAGTACTCTGTCTTGGTTCTCGATGGTAATTTTTTATTGTTTATTTATTATTAACAAAGAAAACGGAATTTATTTTTGGTGTTTTTATTTTTTATATGATAATAATAATAATAATATATTAGAAAAGAAAAGAAAATATTTTTGTATTTTATATTGTTTTTTGGGAAATAGGAACTTCTGATAGAAGGGTCTCAGATCACTAATCGCTAAAACTTACACAACAGTCGCAACACAACCTCCCCGGCAGCGGCGCCAAAGTTTGGTCCGTCCCGAAACACAACTTATATTTAAACAAATGCAGACTCAGAACAGGATGCTCGTGTGTAGTGTGTGAAACCAGGCAAGTGATCACCTGGGTCGTTTCCCAACGAGGTGTGAATGGAAAACTGTGCAAAGCTAGGATTAAAGTGATTGATGATTCAGATATTTTTGCTTTAACAAGATAAAATCTATTAAATAGAAGCTATCACTATTTTTCTGTGTTTCGTTTAATCTAAATTACACTAAAAACGCGAGTCGGGAACTAATTAAAACGCGTATAATACTGAGATATATGTAAAATTAACTCTAAAGGTGTTCTAATATTTTTTATAACTTAAAAATGACAAAAGAAAATTATCTAAAAAAGATTTATATTTTCTGATTTTTATATTTTTTTATTATAATTTAATTACTAGTTAAACTAAATAAATAGATTAAAAATAGAAAAACTTTTCTAAAAATTACGAAACTTTTTTGTAAAATACTAGAAGTTATCTCTGAGCTAATAAAATTAAAATGGAAAAACTAGCTTATTCGGATAAGCTAAAAATAAGCTGGTAAGCAAATAAGCTTATTTATATTAAACTGCTACTATATATTAAATATTAAAAAGTGCAAACGTTTAATGAAAAGGAAGCACTAGCACAGTGGTTGAGTCTTTGGTTTGTGTACGAGAGTTCACTGGTTCGAAACCCACCTATGACTTTATTTTTGCTACTTTTTTATTTCGAATTTTCTTTTTGCAATTTACTAACAAGCTAATAAAAAGAACTTTTTGAACTGGAACTTATTTTGGAACTCAAGAAATAAGCTACAAAAGCAGCTTATGGAACTAGCAGCGAGCTTTTTAAGCTTTTGTGAGTCTGCAACATGCCCTGCGCCAGGGCCAAAGAGGTCTGTTCGAGGGCTATTTTAGTGGCCTTCGAGTGGTCTAAAAATCGACACAAAATTACCTTATGTAGACGAGCTGGTAGAGTTTAAGTATCAAAAAGATTTAGCTAATTCGGGCTTGTGGTGTTCGAAAGAAAATTACTCAAAGTTTCTAAAAAAACCATGAAAAGACTGCATGCAGTCTGCTTGACTGATGTTGCTGCTATTTGCGCACACTTTGTGCAGAGGCCTAGGGTCTTTAAGGATCGACTAAGCAGACCAAATGAGATGTAAAAATGCCAAAGGCTTGGCCAAAACAAGCTTGTGGCTTGTATAAGCTTATATGACCTCTTTGTGGACCGTTATGATCACAGTGGGTCAAAAGTGGGTAAATCTAACTACGAGGCTGAAAGAAAGCTCAAAAGAGCTTATATGGTCTGCTAAAAGTAAGCTAAAAACTGAGCTTGTGGTATTTCTACAGTATACGGGGTGTTTGGATGTTGACAGTCACTAAACCAAACAGTCTCTTATGAGACTGTTTTGGATTTTTCTAAGTGAAATGATTCTATTGAGCTTAGAATTGAAATCTAATGGTACTAGTGAAGTATTGAGCTTATGAAAATGACTATTATGACTGAGAATGAAACAGATAAAGAAGCTAGCTTATGATGGCTTATTTTTGGTTTTTAAAGGTTTTTGAATGAAATGAAGAAAACAAAGCACAAGGTATATTAAAACTGATAGAAACTTAATGAAATAAGATTATAGACTACTGTTAAGCTATTGTTTATAGAGATAAGCTACTAAGAAGCTTATAGCACAGTGATGAAAATAGAACAAGAATTTGAAATATAAGCTTACAATCGAATGCTTGTGAATCAAGGAACCAAGGACCAAGTTACACTCCTATAGGCTTACCACTAAGCCACTAACCCATAAGCTTCCAATATCTGAGCTTGTTGACTCCAGAGTAGCTTGTTTGACCACGTTTGACTTTCTTTGACTTTTCTTAGACTTTGAATTTTATAGCTACTGATTACTATATAGGCTTACAAAAAGCTACTATTAGCTTATATAAGCTTATAGAAACAACTAAGAAGCTGTTTCAATTACTACTTATGGTGATTCGAACTACTATTGTATAACAGTTGACTTGAAACTTTGAATTACTATCGAACTGGATTTAATACTCACAAAACAAGAACATTGAACTTAACTTGAATTATATTGATCACTGGAAACATGTATTACAAAAGATAGCTACTGGAAGTAAAAAACAATTATGCTACTAGTTAACTACTTATTTTAAAAAGCTTACAATACTAGTCTATATATACAATAACCAACTGGGATATTCATGTCGACATCTCTTGAGCATATCCCCACCATTTAATTGCTCTGATTTAATCTTGTTCATCCACTTGTAAAATTGGCGGGAAAATTGGACTTTGGTTATTTCTTCTGATTTGGTTAGTGGGGAGTGGGAAGAAAGCATTAATTGGTTTTGGATGTGTTAGGTGGAGTGTTGAGGAGGGGGAATGAGGTGGATGGTGGTTTTGGGTGAGCTGGGGGGATGACTAACTGGTTTGGTGTTTTTGGCGGTATGGAAGACGGGTCAAATGGTTTGACTGAGTTTGGTTAACTCAGATAAGGATTGGGCTTGTTTTCTTTGGGCTTGGGCATGGGTAATAAGCTGGGTTTATTTTGGATTTGGATTTTATGGGTTAAACATGGTTTAGGATCCGGATTTAGTAGATAAGCACAAGGACCATTTTTGTCATTGCTGAAAAGTTGAGGGGCCT
This sequence comes from Artemisia tridentata subsp. tridentata, assembly GCA_021014915.2. Classification (NCBI taxonomy): domain Eukaryota; kingdom Viridiplantae; phylum Streptophyta; class Magnoliopsida; order Asterales; family Asteraceae; genus Artemisia; species Artemisia tridentata. The sequence continues at coordinate 430,085,683 of CP139508.1, forward strand.
GAGTGTCATCTTTCCAAAGTTATTCCAAGGACTAAACCTGCCATAAAATAATTACACAAGGACCAAAGTTGAATATTTTTATTATTTTAAAACTTTAAGGACCTAATATGTAAATTTGGATTTTAGAGGGATTTGTTTTGTAAATTCCCAAAAGTTATCACAAGGGTATTTCTTGACAAGTTTAAATAGTACAAGGGTTTAAAACATGATTTTCCATTTTTAAAAACACCCGGGGACTAAATTTGACAACTTTTGAAACTTGAGGGACTAGACTTGTCATTTATGCAAACTTGGTTCGTTTTCACTTATTTTCAATCATTTTGCATCTGAAACAGATAAAAACACATTTTCAATGATATTTATAATATTTGTGTGTTTTTGGACGTTTATGTGGGTTTAAACCGGGTAAATTATATGTGTTTTTAGACACATATCAGGGACCGCCTAGGGAATTAAGGGGGCCGCCCATCTGGTGTTTTCCCAGGCGACCAAATTTGAAAAGTTTTCAGAAAAGGGTCATTTTTAGGGTGTTTTTGCAACAAGCTCCATTTGAATCATGTACATCAAGAATGATTAAATAGTGGCATAAACATGTTAAATACGCATGCATACATTTAAAACATATTATGCAATAAGCATGTTATTAATCGTCAAGCATGTATATATATCATGATATCAAGTATACAAGCAATAAGCATAACAATCATATATTATAGACGAGAAATAAAGCATTCATTAGTTGAAAATAATTATGTTAAAAACATAATTATTGATACAACACATATTTTGCTTATAGCATACCGCTTTTAGGGGGTCATTTAAGCCCTAAATCGTATTTATTTGATCAAATATTGCCCTAAATCGTTCCTTTTGTCATTTTAGGTACTTTGGAGAAGAAATCTGGAAAAGGAAGCATTTTGGACGTTTTTGGAGCATAAAAGTGAAGAAAACGACAAAGTCTCCAAAGCTGCTGAAAAAGTACACATGACGGCGTCAAGAATTGTTCCAGACGGCGTCTCGGCTTGGCAAAAGAGGTGGATATGAAAAATACACGTGACGCGCCAGAGAGTTTTGCAATGAAAAGTCTGACGGCGTCACCCTTTAAGGTGATCAAGGCCATCACAGTTTGAGTTAAAGAGGGACGGCGTCAAGCTTTATTCTGACAGCGTCAAGCCTTGATAAGCCAGAGCGGATTTTGGAGGACTAAAGAGGGACGGCGTCAGGAAGGCCATCCGGGAACCCTAGCCACGGCGAGGTGACGGCGTCAAGATCTATAAGTGACGCCGTCAGCCACTAAGTTCTATATATAGTTTTGTAATTTTTTGTCATTAGTATGTAACTTTGTGAGGAGAAACCCTAAGACGAATTTCTGCCATTTTTAATGGTTTTCATACCCTTGGATCTCCCATGTTTAATTGAAGATAAGTAATCACTTAATCAATCAATATGTCTATGTGTTGTTTGATTATATCTTGTTCTTGTCTTTTAATTAACATGCTAGGCTAGATTTATCTTGTGTTTGCTTAGATCTAATGAAACCTAACTATTGATTATTGGTTATTAGTGTGTTATTAATTGTATTGGATGATTGTTTATCGATGTTAGGCTTAAGAAAACTGGCTAACCTCCTATACGGTAACTTGCTTGAACGTCTTAAGAAACATGAACCAATGCGTACTAGGTTTTTATGGTTGTATTTTATGCATGAGCGAATTCTAGTGATCCCATGTTAGGAGCTTCTTAGCCGGCTCGACATAGGAGTGAAGTAGGAGCTTGTAGAGTTGGGGAAGTACGTACGCCACCCCACGATTGGTATTAAGGAATACACCCGTCATCCACGCAATTAATACACACTAATCAACCGGTAAAAGATAGTTAGGGAGTAAGGAAATCTAATTAAACACATTTCTCTCCATATAAGTTTCACGACCTTTTCATTTTCAGTTATTTTATTTTATTTGCATTTGTAGTTATTTGGGTTAGTTGATTAGCAACTAATTCCGCGCACTCCTTCAAACCCGAGATTTTACTTGCTTTCATAAAATTATAAAAATACAAAAAAGAATCTTCCCTCACCCTTAGACCTATTAGAGTAGTTTTTCAATCCTAACGACACTATTCCCCTAGAGAACGATCAATCCCCCGGTACTTGCCACTACACTATACTACATCGGTCAGGTACACTGCCTGGTGGGGATTGCAAGCCTCTTGAGATCCCTTGAGAGGTAAAACCTGTTGTAAGGTCGCAAAACCACGCATCAAGTTTTTGGCGCCGCTGCCGGGGAATAGTTATTGTTTAGGTTGAATTTTTATTTTATTAGGTCTACTCACTAGATTCCTTTCTAGTGAGATTTTTATTTTATTTTTCTAGGTTTTCTTTAGTCTATCTTTTTTCTTCGTTTATTTGTTCGTAACCATTACCATCCGACATCATGGAAGGTGGTAATATCCTTGATCCCAACAACCCACCACCACAACAACACCCACCTCCTAGAGCCCGTACCTTAGGAGACTACTCCCGTCCTAGCCACCATGGCTATCGAAACACCATTGAGCTCACTCAAGGAGCCAATGTCACTCCCTTGCGATCCGACACCATCCGGTTGGTGCAAAGCGGATGCGCATTCCATGGACTTCGTTCCGAAGATCCTAATCAACATCTCAAGGACTTTCTCAAAATTGTAGACTCCATAGACCTTGATGTTGCCACTCGAGAGACGACCCGACTGCGTCTCTTTCAATTCTCTCTGCGGGACCAAGCTAGTCAATGGCTAGAGCGTCTACCCGCAGGATCCATCACCTCTTGGGATGATCTCACCACTCGTTTCCTTGCTCAGTTTTTCCCACCAGGAAGAACTACCAAGCTAAGGAATGATATCTTGATGTTCCAACAACGTCAAGGCGAAACCCTCTACGAGGCATGGACTCGATTCAAGGACTTACTCCAAAAAGTCCCTCACCATGGCATAGAACTTTGGCTCCAAGTCCAAATCTTCTATGACCATATCAATCTCTCCACGAGGCAAACCATTGACCAATCTGCTGGTGGTAAGCTACGTGATCTAAGTGTGGAACAATCATGGGCTCTCTTGGAAGATCTTGCTCTTTATGACAACGAAAGTTGGAATGATCCCCGTGATTTGAATAAAACGATCAAGGCAATATCTTTGCCTTCGAACAATTCAAGCACTTCCGACCGTAGGATCATAGAACTTGAAGACCAAGTCAAGTTTCTTATGAAATCCTACGAGGCTCCTAAACCTTCAAGCCAAGTGAACAAAATCACTTCTTCATGTGAATTATGTAGTGGTCCCCACGACACTCGTGATTGCATGGAACTCCCCGAACAAGCTTTTGCGGACTACGCATCCTCGCGTACCGACGGAGCGGGAGACAAGTGGTACACTTTCAAACCCGAGCCAAACCCCTACGGTGATTCATACAACCCCTCATGGAAAAATCACCCAAACCTTAGGTGGAAACAAAACCAAAATGCACAACAAACCAATTCTTCCAACCCACCTAATCGTTTCCAATCAAACGGTTCATCCTCGAACCGTACTTTCAACAACAATCCTTCCAGCAATGGTAGTACCAATAACTTTGAAGGATTGATGTCCCAATTTATGGCATCTAAAGAAGCTCGTTTGGCCAAGTTTAAAGCCGATTTCAAACAAAAACAAAGCGAGATGACCAAGAAGATCGACACTTTGTTGAAAGCTCTCAATGACCGAGAAATGGGAGCACTCCCTAGCAACACAGTCAAGAACCCGAAACTAAATGTCAACGCCATCTCGTCGGTTTCGTCTCCTAGTTCTTGTCCATAATATTATTCGGTCAATTCCATGAGCTCGTGTTTCAAACAAACCCAAGTCGTTCAAAATGACCAAGAAATTATGATATCCAAATTGGTCAACAACATAGTTGAAACACCTCCCACTCAAAACCTTGACGAAGAATTCAAGGAGCTCCACCTTGAAAGTCCGGTTATTGATGTGTTGGATGAGAAGAAGCTCAAGTTAGGCGAAAAAGGGACCGCCTTCGTTCAAAACAAGCTACCTAAGAAGTTAGATGATCCGGGCTTATTTGTTTTACCTTGCAAGATCGGTAATTCGGAGGCTTATGACACATTAGCCGATCTTGGATCAAGCCTTAACCTACTTCCGTTACCTCTCTACACCTCTCTAAAACTAGGAAAACTTGAAGAAACCGAGGTGATAATAGGCTTAGCGGATGGGAGTGTTGCTTACCCAGTTGGAGTAGTCAAGGACGTGTTAGTACACATAGGAAAACTAACCATTTTAGCCGATTTCCACGTCCTTGATATGGTTAGCGACCCTACATGCCCCTTGTTGATAGGTAGAGGATTTTTGGCGACCGCTAGTGCTATGATTGATTGTAAGGAATCTAAGATAGCGGTAGGAGAAGGTGATACTTGGTCAGTCTATGATGTGAAGAAACATGCCTATGATATTAGTGAGGAACCAACACCCCATTGGTTAGAATTAAATAGGAGACCATCTAGATATGGACCTTGGATCGATAGAGACTTCATAGGACCCCAACGCCCATTTTACCTAGAAGAGGACTTTGTGAACCGAACACATACGGTAGAGCAACTCCTGGCTAGGGACACCGAATTGGATCCATTTGAAGACCCTCTAGTTTTTAGGAAGATGATTGAGTTCCTAGGAGTTTTGCCAATTAACCTAGGGATGAATAAGTGGACTTGTGAGGACGATGATCATAAGTGGGATTGGGACAAACCACCCAAAGATGGAGATGGGTCATGGCACATTAAGATGACATTGTATGACCCGGATGGAGAGAAGTTTGAAAAGATATATTGTACTAAGCGGACCAATAGGAAACTTCAATCCAAGCTTAACCCTAAAGACGTCCTCGATGACGAACTCACTTACATAGGGTAGAAGGACTTTGAGTCTAGCTACAAGACTCGTTAATAAAGAAAAGCGCTTCTTGGGAGGCAACCCAAGCTTTATTTGCTTTGTGTGTTTATTTGTTTGGTTGTTTGATTTTATTTGTTTCCGTATGTGTGTTTAATTTTTATTATTATTGATTCATGTTCAAAACCAAATTGTGAAAATGCTTTATCTTGTTTTTTAACTTCGTCTTAACTACATATAAAGGTATTTTGCAAAAGTTAAGTGTAAGGGAAATCCAAATCGGTTTATTAGAACAAATGAACATGAATCATAACAATAATAAATTAACATACATATTAGTATTTGTTTGAGTCAAATGCTTGTATCGAGTCATAATGATGTTTTGCAGGATTTCCAGGAAGTAAGGTATAGGTTTTTCCAGAAATTTTCCGGAAACTTAACATGAGAATTCTGTCAGATCATTTCTGACGGCGTCAGGCTTTACAACCTAACGGCGTCAGGTTTTAATTTTCTGAAATTTTTGAAAGTTTTGTTTGCATAAAAAGTTTTTATTAAATCTCTAACTTATAAACTCCAGGAATCTGCAAAATTATCATTCCACAAGCATTATATCCTTATATAGAATTTATCCCGCCGATGTTATGCAGGTTTTCGTGTTTGTTTTCTCAGGTTTAACAGGTTATTTTGGACAAGGAGATGTATGTGGAATCAAGCTTTTGGCGATGCATTAGTCTTGAAGCTTCTACATTCTCTTGGAAGAAGATCTAACCATGTTACCTCTTTATCCACCAAACGAATCAGGGGAGTATTTGATTTCATTCTTTTACCTTATTTACTTTTACATCTTGTTATTTGAACATTGGGGACAATGTTCATCTTAAGTGTAAGGGGGGGGGGGGGTTAAAAATACGATACTTTAGAGAATACAATTGCACTTGATTTTTGTTTGTTTAATGGTAGATGTGTAATAAAACTGAGATAAATACCTGTTAAGGAAATTTTAGTGCCAAATTTAAAATTTTTTACAACATTTAGGAGTGAAACTTTGATCTTAATGAGCGTCTCATGGATAGGAGTTATATGACTAGCACAAAAACCGTACCACTAAAAAATTTTTCCACCCCCAAATATGTGAGGTTCGCCCCTAGAATTGGTAGGAAAAGCATTTATGCTATGATGTATGTACCGGTAGCACATAGATTCTAGAACTTGCGTTAGGACCATTCCGAGGCCACAAGTGAGACTACATTCGTGTAGTTAGATTTACTACATGATAAGAGGCATTAGGATTAACCCATTGTTTTACACCTGTGTTTTTGTTATAATTACATTGGCTACATTGGTCAAGTAATTCTCCCACACCCTTTGCGTTGTACTCATTTTTAGTACACTGATACCCCTAGTACACCCCTCAGAGCCTATCTTTTCATTTCGACCTTTAAGCATTTTACTTAAAGGAAGAATTTGTTACACACCACTTAAATGTACACCCAAATCGCCTTAGCCTACCTTGTATGCACTCATTTTTAGTGCATTATTGTGACAATATTTGTTTAAACCCCAAGTTAATTATCTAATTGATTACATGGTTGCTAAGTCGAAGTCATATCCTTGTACATATTGTTTTTGGACGATTGGGACTCATGGGTAAAGTACTAGTGTAATGGAGTAATGGGGAAGAACAGCATTATTACCCCCATATGTGCTAAATATTTTAAAAGTATTTCAAGTGTTTCGATTATCTTAATTCGAGTCATTAGATTAGTTAATTGTAAAGTTATGTAAAAGTTCAAGTGTAAGGGGAAGTGTAACACCCCTATGATGTATTATTTTGGATGGTAGGGCAAGAGTGTATGAAAAAAAAAAAAAATCAAAAAAATCAAGAAAAAAAAATGAGAAAAAGAAAAGTAGAAAAAACATACGGACTACCATCCCGTTTCATTTTATGTTTATTTTATGTTTTTGTTATTTTGTTTTTAGCTTAAGTCGTGTCTTGTCTTGGCTTAGCAACGCCATATTGTATATGTAATTAATCAAGATCTTTAACTCGCCACCAGTAAAATATCCCTTATCCAACAAATCCGTGTTTATCATATCCCTACACCTCACGTTATAACCCGTTTAAAAGCCCTCTTTGATATTTATCTTAGGTGCTTACGCCTAGTGGAGGAGGTCTTTGATCCTTTCCCAAGCCTATGGTAATCTATTTGCTATGACAGGTAGTGAGAGATATTATCCGTTTTCATTTATGAGATATACTTTTGATGACACCTGAGAGATGTGAGTATCTAAACACTACTTGTGAGGTGCTAGTTTGTAATCTCTGTGCTTATTATGATTAAAGTGGAACGACTATTTGTTGTAATTACTTTTATATTAGCGTTAAATGACCCCTAACTTGTATTTTGATTAGAATAAAAGCGCATTTGCTTGAGGACAAGCAAATCTCAAGTGTAAGGGTATTTGATGAAGCGAAAAGTGTACCATTTTTAGGGGGTCATTTAAGCCCTAAATCGTATTTATTTGATCAAATATTGCCCTAAATCGTTCCTTTTGTCATTTTAGGTACTTTGGAGAAAAAATTTGGAAAAGGAAGCATTTTGGACGTTTTTGGAGCATAAAAGTGAAGAAAACGACAAAGTCTCCAAAGCTGCTGGAAAAGTACACATGACGGCGTCAAGAATTGTTCCAGACGGCGTCACGGCTTGGCAAAAGAGGTGGATATGAAAAATACACGTGACGCGCCAGAGAGTTTTGCAATGAAAAGTCTGACGGCGTCACCCTTTAAGGTGATCAAGCCCATCACGGTTTGAGTTAAAGAGGGACGGCGTCAAGCTTTATTCTGACGGCGTCAAGCCTTGATAAGCCAGAGCGGATTTTGGAGGACTAAAGAGGGACGGCGTCAGGAAGGCCATCCGGGAACCCTAGCCACGGTGAGGTGACGGCGTCAAGATCTATAACGTGACGCCGTCAGCCACTAAGTTCTATATATAGTTTTGTAATTTTTTGTCATTAGTATGTAACTTTGTGAGGATAAACCCTAAGACGAATTTCTGCCATTTTTAAGGGTTTTCATACCCTTGGATCTCCCATGTTTAATTGAAGATAAGTAATCACTTAATCAATCAATATGTCTATGTGTTGTTTGATTATATCTTGTTCTTGTCTTTTAATTAACATGCTAGGCTAGATTTATCTTGTGTTTGCTTAGATCTAATGAAACCTAACTATTGATTATTGGTTATTAGTGTGTTATTAATTGTATTGGATGATTGTTTATCGATGTTAGGCTTAAGAAAACTGGCTAACCTCCTATACGGTAACTTTCTTGAACGTCTTAAGAAACATGAACCAATGCGTACTAGGTTTTTATGGTTGTATTTAATGCATGAGCGAATTCTAGTGATCCCATGTTAGGAGCTTCTTAGCCGGCTCGACATAGGAGTGAAGTAGGAGCTTATAGAGTTGGGGAAGTACGTACGCCACCCCACGATTGGTATTAAGGAATACACCCGTCATCCACGCAATTAATACACACTAATCAACCGGTAAAAGATAGTTAGGGAGTAAGGAAATCTAAGTAAACACATTTCTCTCCATATAAGTTTCACGACCTTTTCATTTTCAGTTATTTTATTTTATTTGCATTTGTAGTTATTTGGGTTAGTTGATTAGCAACTAATTCCGCGCACTCTTTCAAACCCGAGATTTTACTTGCTTTCATAAAATTATAAAAATACAAAAAAGAATCTTCCCTCACCCTTAGACCTATTAGAGTAGTTTTTCAATCCTAACGACACTATTCCCCTAGAGAACGATCAATCCCCCGGTACTTGCCACTACACTATACTACATCGGTCAGGTACACTGCCTGGTGGGGATTGCAAGCCTCTTGAGATCCCTTGAGAGGTAAAACCTGTTGTAAGGTCGCAAAACCACGCATCAAGTTTTTGGCGCCGCTGCCGGAGAATAGTTATTGTTTAGGTTGAATTTTTATTTTATTAGGTCTACTCACTAGATTCCTTTCTAGTGAGATTTTTATTTTATTTTTCTAGGTTTTCTTTAGTCTATCTTTTTTCTTCGTTTATTTGTTCGTAACCATTACCATCCGACATCATGGAAGGTGGTAATATCCTTGATCCCAACAACCCACCACCACAACAACACCCACCTCCTAGAGCCCGTACCTTAGGAGACTACTCCCGTCCTAGCCACCATGGCTATCGAAACACCATTTAGCTCACTCAAGGAGCCAATGTCACTCCCTTGCGATCCGACACCATCCGGTTGGTGCAAAGCGGATGCGCATTCCATGGACTTCGTTCCGAAGATCCTAATCAACATCTCAAGGACTTTCTCAAAATTTTAGACTCCATAGACCTTGATGTTGCCACTCGAGAGACGACCCGACTGCGTCTCTTTCAATTCTCTCTGCGGGACCAAGCTAGTCAATGGCTAGAGCGTCTACCCGCAGGATCCATCACCTCTTGGGATGATCTCACCACTCGTTTCCTTGCTCAGTTTTTCCCACCAGGAAGAACTACCAAGCTAAGGAATGATATCTTGATGTTCCAACAACGTCAAGGCGAAACCCTCTACGAGGCATGGACTCGATTCAAGGACTTACTCCAAAAAGTCCCTCACCATGGCATAGAACTTTGGCTCCAAGTCCAAATCTTCTATGACCATATCAATCTCTCCACGAGGCAAACCATTGACCAATCTGCTGGTGGTAAGCTACGTGATCTAAGTGCGGAACAATCATGGGCTCTCTTGGAAGATCTTGCTCTTTATGACAACGAAAGTTGGAATGATCCCCGTGATTTGAATAAAACGGTCAAGGCAATATCTTTGCTTTCGAACAATTCAAGCACTTCCGACCGTAGGATCATAGAACTTGAAGACCAAGTCAAGTTTCTTATGAAATCCTACGAGGCTCCTAAACCTTCAAGCCAAGTGAACAAAATCACTTCTTCATGTGAATTATGTAGTGGTCCCCACGACACTCGTGATTGCATGGAACTCCCCGAACAAGCTTTTGCGGACTACGCATCCTCGCGTACCGACGGAGCAGGAGACAAGTGGTACACTTTCAAACCCGAGCCAAACCCCTACGGTGATTCATACAACCCCTCATGGAAAAATCACCCAAACCTTAGGTGGAAACAAAACCAAAATTCACAACAAACCAATTCTTCCAACCCACCTAATCGTTTCCAATCAAACGGTTCATCCTCGAACCGTACTTTCAACAACAATCCTTCCAGCAATGGTAGTACCAATAACTTTGAAGGATTGATGTCCCAATTTATGGCATCTCAAGAAGCTCGTTTGGCCAAGTTTGAAGCCGATTTCAAACAAAAACAAAGCGAGATGACCAATAAGATCGACACTTTGTTGAAAGCCCTCAATGACCGAGAAATGGGAGCACTCCCTAGCAACACAGTCAAGAACCCGAAACTAAATGTCAACGCCATCTCGTCGGTTTCGTCTCCTAGTTCTTGTCCATAATATTATTCGGTCAATTCCATGAGCTCGTGTTTCAAAAAAACCCAAGTCGTTCAAAATGACCAAGAAGTTATGATATCCAAATTGGTCAACAACATAGTTGAAACACCTCCCACTCAAAACCTTGACGAAGAATTCAAGGAGCTCCACCTTGAAAGTCCGGTTATTGATGTGTTGGATGAGAAGAAGCTCAAGTTAGGCGAAAAAGGGACCGCCTTCGTTCAAAACAAGCTACCTAAGAAGTTAGATGATCCGGGCTTATTTATTTTACCTTGCAAGATCGGTAATTCGGAGGCTTATGACACATTAGCCGATCTTGGATCAAGCCTTAACCTACTTCCGTTACCTCTCTACACCTCTCTAAAACTAGGAAAACTTGAAGAAACCGAGGTGATAATAGGCTTAGCGGATGGGAGTGTTGCTTACCCAGTTGGAGTAGTCAAGGACGTGTTAGTACACATAGGAAAACTAACCATTTTAGCCGATTTCCACGTCCTTGATATGGTTAGCGACCCTACATGCCCCTTGTTGATAGGTAGAGGATTTTTGGCAACCGCTAGTGCTATGATTGATTGTAAGGAATCTAAGATAGCGGTAGGAGAAGGTGATACTTGGTCAGTCTATGATGTGAAGAAACATGCCTATGATACTAGTGAGGAACCAACACCCCATTGGTTAGAATTAAATAGGAGACCATCTAGATATGGACCTTGGATCGATAGAGACTTCATAGGACCCCAACGCCCATTTTACCTAGAAGAGGACTTTGTGAACCGAACACATACGGTAGAGCAACTCCTGGCTAGGGACACCGAATTGGATCCATTTGAAGACCCTCTAGTTTTTAGGAAGATGATTGAGTTCCTAGGAGTTTTGCCAATTAACCTAGGGATGAATAAGTGGACTTGTGAGGACGATGATCATAAGTGGGATTGGGACAAACCACCCAAAGATGGAGATGGGTCATGGCACATTAAGATGACATTGTATGACCCGGATGGAGAGAAGTTTGAAAAGATATATTGTACTAAGCGGACCAATAGGAAACTTCAATCCAAGCTTAACCCTAAAGACGTCCTCGATGACGAACTCACTTACATAGGGTAGAAGGACTTTGAGTCTAGCTACAAGACTCGTTAATAAAGAAAAGCGCTTCTTGGGAGGCAACCCAAGCTTTATTTGCTTTGTGTGTTTATTTGTTTGGTTGTTTGATTTTATTTGTTTCCGTATGTGTGTTTAATTTTTATTATTATTGATTCATGTTCAAAACCAAATAGTGAAAATGCTTTATCTTGTTTTTTAACTTCGTCTTAACTACATATAAAGGTATTTTGCAAAAGTTAAGTGTAAGGGAAATCTAAATCGGTTTATTAGAACAAATGAACATGAATCATAACAATAATAAATTAACATACATATTAGTATTTGTTTGAGTCAAATGCTTGTATCGAGTCATAATGATGTTTTGCAGGATTTCCAGGAAGTAAGGTATAGGTTTTTCCAGAAATTTTCCGGAAACTTAACATGAGAATTCTGTCAGATCATTTCTGACGGCGTCAGGCTTTACAACCTGACGGCGTCAGGTTTAAATTTTCTGAAATTTTTGAAAGTTTTGTTTTCATAAAAAGTTTTTATTAAATCTCTAACTTATAAACTCCAGGAATCTGCAAAATTATCATTCCACAAGCATTATATCCTTATATAGAATTTATCCCGCCGATGTTATGCAGGTTTTCGTGTTTGTTTTCTCAGGTTTAACAGGTTATTTTGGACAAGGAGATGTATGTGGAATCAAGCTTTTGGTGATGCATTAGTCTTGAAGCTTCTACATTCTCTTGGAAGAAGATCTAACCATGTTACCTCTTTATCCACCAAACGAATCAGGGGAGTATTTGATTTCATTCTTTTACCTTATTTACTTTTACATCTTGTTATTTGAACATTGGGGACAATGTTCATCTTAAGTGTAAGGGGGGGGGGTGTAAAAATACGATACTTTAGAGAATACAATTGCACTTGATTTTTGTTTGTTTAATGGTAGATGTGTAATAAAACTGAGATAAATACCTGTTAGGGAAATTTTAGTGCCAAATTTAAAATTTTTTACAACATTTAGGAGTGAAACTTTGATCTTAATGAGCGTCTCATGGATAGGAGTTATATGACTAGCACAAAAACCGTACCACTAAAAAAATTTCCACCCCCAAATATGTGAGGTTCGCCCCTAGAATTGGTAGGAAAAGCATTTATGCTATGATGTGTGTACCGGTAGCACTTAGATTCTAGAACTTGCGTTAGGACCATTCCGAGGCCACAAGTGAGACTACATTCGTGTAGTTAGATTTACTACATGATAAGAGGCATTAGGATTAACCCATTGTTTTACACCTGTGTTTTTGTTATAATTACATTGGCTACATTGGTCAAGTAATTCTCCCACACCCTTTGCGTTGTACTCATTTTTAGTAACGATACCCCTAGTACACCCCTCAGAGCCTATCTTTTCGTTTTGACCTTTAAGCATTTTACTTAAAGGAAGAATTTGTTACACACCACTTAAATGTACACCCAAATCGCCTTAGCCTACCTTGTATGCACTCATTTTTAGTGCATTATTGTGACAACATTTGTTTAAACCCCAAGTTAATTATCTAATTGATTACATGGTTGCTAAGTCGAGTCATATCCTTGTACATATTGTTTTGGGACGATTGGGACTCATGGGTAAAGTACAAATGTAATGGAGTAATGGGGAAGAACAGCATTATTACCCCCATATGTGCTAAATATTTTAAAAGTATTTCAAGTGTTTCGATTATCTTAATTCGAGTCATTAGATTAGTTAATTGTAAAGTTATGTAAAAGTTCAAGTGTAAGGGGAATGCAACACCCCTATGATGTATTATTTTGGATGGTAGGGCAAGAGTGTATGAAAGAAAAAAAAATCGAAAAAATCAAGAAAAATACAAAAAAATGAGAAAAAGAAAAGTAGAAAAAACATACGGACTACCATCCCGTTTCATTTTATGTTTATTTTATGTTTTTGTTATTTTGTTTTTAGCTTAAGTCGAGTCTAGTCTTGGCTTAGCAACGCCATATTGTACATGTAATTAATCAAGATCTTTAACTCGCCACCAGTAAAATATCCCTTATCCAACAAATCCGTGTTTATCATATCCCTACACCTCACGTTATAACCCGTTTAAAAGCCCTCTTTGATAGTTTATCTTAGGTGCTTACGCCTAGTGGAGGAGGTCTTTGATCCTTTCCCAAGCCTATGGTAATCTATTTGCTATGACAGGTAGTGAGAGATATTATCCGTTTTCATTTATGAGATATACTTTTGATGACACCTGAGAGATGTGAGTATCTAAACACTACTTGTGAGGTGCTAGTTTGTAATCTCCGTGCTTATTATGATTAAAGTGGAACGACTATTTGTTGTAATTACTTTTATATTAGCATTAAATGACCCCTAACTTGTATTTTGATTAGAATAAAAGCGCATTTGCTTGAGGACAAGCAAATCTCAAGTGTAAGGGTATTTGATGAAGCGAAAAGTGTACCGCTTTTAGGGGGTCATTTAAGCCCTAAATCGTATTTATTTGATCAAATATTGCCCTAAATCGTTCCTTTTGTCATTTTAGGTACTTTGGAGAAGAAATCTGGAAAAGGAAGCATTTTGGACGTTTTTGGAGCATAAAAGTGAAGAAAACGACAAAGTCTCCAAAGCTGCTGGAAAAGTACACATGACGGCGTCAAGAATTGTTCCAGACGGCGTCACGGCTTGGCAAAAGAGGTGGATATGAAAAATACACGTGACGCGCCAGAGAGTTTTGCAATGAAAAGTCTGACGGCGTCACCCTTTAAGGTGATCAAGCCCATCACGGTTTGAGTTAAAGAGGGACGGCGTCAAGCTTTATTCTGACGGCGTCAAGCCTTGATAAGCCAGAGCGGATTTTGGAGGACTAAAGAGGGACGGCGTCAGGAAGGCCATCCGGGAACCCTAGCCACGGCGAGGTGACGGCGTCAAGATCTATAACGTGACGCCGTCAGCCACAAAGTTCTATATATAGTTTTGTAATTTTTTGTCATTAGTATGTAACTTTGTGAGGAGAAACCCTAAGATGAATTTCTGCCATTTTTAAGGGTTTTCATACCCTTGGATCTCCCATGTTTAATTGAAGATAAGTAATCACTTAATCAATCAATATGTCTATGTGTTGTTTGATTATATCTTGTTCTTGTCTTTTAATTAACATGCTAGGCTAGATTTATCTTGTGTTTGCTTAGATCTAATGAAACCTAACTATTGATTATTGGTTATTAGTGTGTTATTAATTGTATTGGATGATTGTTTATCGATGTTAGGCTTAAGAAAACTGGCTAACCTCCTATACGGTAACTTGCTTGAACGTCTTAAGAAACATGAACCAATGCATACTAGGTTTTTATGGTTGTATTTAATGCATGAGCGAATTCTAGTGATCCCATGTTAGGAGCTTCTTAGCCGGCTCGACATAGGAGTGAAGTAGGAGCTTGTAGAGTTGGGGAAGTACGTACGCCACCCACGATTGGTATTAAGGAATACACCCGTCATCCACGCAATTAATACACACTAATCAACCGGTAAAAGATAGTTAGGGAGTAAGGAAATCTAAGTAAACACATTTCTCTCCATATAAGTTTCACGACCTTTTCATTTTCAGTTATTTTATTTTATTTGCATTTGTAGTTATTTGGGTTAGTTGATTAGCAACTAATTCCGCCCACTCCTTCAAACCCGAGATTTTACTTGCTTTCATAAAATTA
>CP139508.1:430105909-430120148 GCA_021014915.2 Artemisia tridentata subsp. tridentata
TTGCGTTATTCGATCTTTATACGTTTTGATAATCACAAAATATAAAAACACGTTACGTAAAAATATACTTGATAAGTTTTTAATCGAGAAAGTTCGTTTCGACTACAACATCACTTAAGGTATGAACAAACAATATACCAATTTAGTTAAGTGATCAAAGAAGTTATTTTTCCCTTAAACCTCACATTTTTATGCGACAAAACATTTTTACAAAGTATTTTTGTATTTATAAAGAAATGTTTTAATAAGAAAATAAATTTGAATTTGAAATCTCCAACAACTATTTTTCCCACTCAAATCAGTTAAATTTTCACCAGATAGACATTTCACCACATCAGGACAAAAACATGAGCGTCTTGAGGGACGGTCCCGTAAAGGTGGACAATCCCTTATATATATGGGACCGTCCATGGTTTAAGGGACCATCTCACTCTCCTCCTGGTGCCTATAAATACTGCACTATTCTCAGCAGAAAACAAGACCTCTTTGCACAAAAATATTTTGTTCTTTCAATCCCCTTCTTTTATCTCAATAACTTGTTGATATGTTTTATAAGTGATCCCGTTATCCTCTACCTCAAAGTGCAAGAGAAGAACGTTTGTACTCGCCAAGAAACGAAGTGTTATAGATTAGGCATCACACACACGTAACTTGTGTTACGATTCTCTTCTTCATCTAAACTCTCTTAATCCTGTTTGTTGTATATTGGTGTATCCGACTTGTGTCAGTCGTGATTTGTTGTGTTAGTGTAGATTTGGACAAAGTGTAAGTCCGTGTAATAGTGTGTGTAGATTAGGACAAGGTGAAAGTCCGTGAAGTGGTGTGTGTAGACTTGGATTGTGTGGAAGTCCAAGTGGACGAGGTGTATGTCCGTGTAGTGCCCTGTATTGGTGTGTAGATTGGTTCTAGTAAGGATTAGAACTCGAAATTCCGCTTAGTGTCGGAAATTGGTATAAGTGAAGGTGTATGGTTTTCTCCGCCTGAAGGGAGTTTGTTCAGATAGTGATTGTGAACTCTCGAGTGTGATACTCGAGGAGTGGAGTAGAGCAAAGATTGATCTTCGTAGCCGAACCACTATAAATCTCCATGTCTTGGTTTAGTTGTTCTATCCCTTTATACTTTATGCATAATTGTTGGGTTCATATATATTGTTGATTGATATCACATAACTTCGATTCAAACGATGTTCAAAAAGAATAAAAAGGTTTCAAAAAGTCTTAAAAAGTAATTAAAAACGATGAAACTATTCAACCCTCCCCCCCCCCTTCTAGTTTCTACATCATGTACAAATGATACTCATTTTTCTCATTTTCATGGTAACGATGCTTACCCGAACCCAATAACCAAACCCAAATATGCAAACTTTGTCACATATACCCCCAAAGCAAGCATGACAGCCTGCAAACTGGATGAACACTGATTCACTTCCCTAACTCTGTCAGGTTCCATGACTCAAAAAATTTCCTGATTTCTTTCACAAGCCTCTTCACAAACAAAATATTTAAGTACTTCTTTTTGAAAAACAAACGACGCCAAAGAGCACGGGGTATTGTGGCACTGATGTTGGGTCTAATAGTTGAGTTGATAAAGAAAAAACGTGTGAAACATGAGGGACTACTTGTGACAAAGAATGAAACTTCACAAAAGGAAAATATTACTACGTATCTTTTATTATTCTAGTTTATTCTTTGTGTAACCCTAGTATCTCTAGTATATAAAGAGATACAGGGATCAATTATTAGTGTGTGTGTGTGTGTCAAGATGTAAACACCAGGAAAGGTGTAGGTTGTGTCTAGGCATCGAGTTCCTACAACGGATGCCTAGGTTTTGTGTATTGTTAGTGTTAGAGATGATGACGAGGAACCTTGTTGATAATAATAATATTCTTTATATTATTTTGCTGTGCTTATTATTATCATTGTATTTATTGTTTATCCTAGATCAAGGTCTAAACAACCTAGAGTCCAAAACGGTTCAAGAACTTATAGATGGTGGCGTGCATAAGTTCTAACAACTGACTCACACGTCTTAGTTTGCCACCTCAGCGCCACATTAGCAATTCACTCAACTCACTCACACACCAAAATACCCCGCTCCCTCATAACATGCCAAAAGGGTCCCGCCCATCATTTTTTTCCATTTTTTCAAACAAACCAAATTTTATTAATTCATCAAATAAAAGTACAAATTACACCACGAAAATAAAAACATGAGGAATTTAAAAACACAATACGAAAATTAAAAAATACATGAAATTATGAATAAACTAATTTTGTTGTTGTTGTTGTTGTTGATATCGTTGCCAAAGATGCTCAATAAAATTTCGTTGGAGATTTGCGTGTGTTTATTTATCATGCAGTTCTTTGGCTTTCTTCCATTGTACTTCGCATCTGTCGACCCAAGTACGTAGTATATTTCCCCGCGGACAAACATACAACTCGTTGAATTTACTTATCGCAAACTTTTGATCTTTCAAAATCAGGTAATGCAATATGATGCACTTGTACATGATTCTTCGTAGGACATTGAAAGTGTAAGCTCGCGCTGGTTGTTGTATAATTCCCCAACGTCTTTGGAGAACACCAAAAGTTCTTTCAACATCATTTTGAGCACTTTTTTGTCGTCGTTTAAATAATGCTACCTTCTCGTCTCGTGCAACTGAAAATGACTTGACAAAACTTGACCACTGTGGGTAAATCCAGTCAGCTAGGTAATACCCATTTTGAAATGTAACTCCATTTACTTCAAACAGAACCACTGGGGTTATGCCGTCAAGAAGGTTGTCGAATAAGGGAGAATTATTTAAAATGGTAAGATCGTTATTCGCACCCCGCTACCCCAAAAAATGCATGACAAATCCAGAAATCGTACAATGCCACAGCTTTAAGCATTATAGTTGGATATTTTTTATCACCTCTACCAAATTGCTCGTGCCATGCTTTCGGTCAGTTAACCTATTCCCAGTGCATACAGTCAATACTTCCTAGCATTCTCGAAAACTCATGAACCCTCTTATGCATTGTATATATATTTAGAATTTCATTTAAGTCAGGCCTTCTTTAAAACTCAGGCATATACAAATCACCAATGCACATACAAAAATAATGCAAAAACGAGCATACACCACGTTCATTCATTTGTTAATGTTCATCAAATGTATCAGGAGTTGTGACGTATGCCAATTGGCGTATGGAGGACGTGCATTTCATAATAACACTACAAATCATGTGACCCGTAGCATCAGGTCGGGTTTTAAAGAACTTAAAATCCTCGGGAAGAGGATCAGAAGTATAAGTTTCAATACATTTAACTGTTTCTAAAATAGTTTACGGCTCATACGAAAGTGAAGTCTAAAATAGTATTCCGGATATTTTGGATCATTACCAAAATAGTGTTTTGTTGAGAAAAATTGGATTTATATCAAGGTCTTTTGACTTAGGATCGTTGTATCAACGAACGAGTCATGCCAAAATTTTTATAAAATTTCTATACTTATACTTTTATCTAAAAATTTCTTTTTATTATAAAACCCGACAAAAAGACGAAAAGTATGGTTTTATTAAATGGAAAACCTTATTATTTAACTTATGTATTAAAAACTTGTGTTTTCTTATAAATATAAATGTCTTAACTAAGCTATTTGGGATTACCGGGTAGATGCCGAAACTTTACCACTAACTTATTTCCTTACTTATTTTCTTATTTATTTTCTTTATATTCTTGTTTATTTCTTTTATTCACTTTCTCTAAATAATATATATCGTATATATTATACTTTGGCGTGTGTTTTCACGAGTCTAGGCTTTCAGACCACCACACGAACGATGATACAAAACCTTTTACAGATAACGATACGAGTCTTTTACGAGAACTATAATGCATTATCTTTTGAATACTCATACGCATTAAATTACTTTTCGCGTGACATATTTAAAAGACGAGACTTCATTTATTAGGTCGTGCCGACCGTGTACCATTGCGCTCTACTACTTGACACGGTTTGTGTTACTTTCGTCACCATACACTGAGGTGAGTTTATAGCCCCATACTTTTAACTTTACTTTGCTTTGCAAAACTTGGGGTGAGAAACATACAAACTGATTTCTGGACCGAGACTATACTTATGCTTTTATAAACTATTACGTAGATTAGCCTAAGCCCTTGTATCCCTTTATGCCCGCTCTCATGAACCGTCAATTCCTACTAGAAAGCGAAAATGCTATAAATAGATCAATTGGGATGACTCTCCCATTCGGTTTGGTCAGATGGGCTAAATGCGAACGTATATCATGTGACAATTCACATTTTTCAGGTTACTATACACTTTTACTATTCATTCCCGAATTTTTTTTTCATTCATCATGACAAGAGAGTTGATACTCGACGGGTCGTCCTGACGACGTACGTAGAATCCATTCAGAACCGGTTTCGCAAAACCGTGTCTAAGATTTACCTTTAGGTTTAAACGTCATTCAAGCATCCCGATATGTCCATACAACATTAAAAACAAGTGAAATACATGTTTTTCACATCATACGACATTTTCATAAGTTTTGGAGTTTTACATTTTCTTGTTTTGCGTTTTACGCGATTTACGTGTTTTAAGGTTTCGGTTTTAGGTTTAGCGAACATTTAACCCCAACCGATACTATACTAAGCCCAGTCTAGACATTATATGCCTTTTCGATTCATAATAATAATATTAGAAAAGTTACTTTTCACTTTTCCCATTTTTACGTAAACTTCGTACAATTTACTTTTTACGCATTTTAAACCTACGTTTCAGGTTTTAACAGCGTTTACGCACACCGTTAGACTTATCAGTCATTTAAAATACTTTTATAGAGTATATTGATAAGTTTTAACATTTCTTAGAAGTTTCATATTTTTACGATACCCAGTTTTAAGTTTTGTGATTTGAATACTTACCGTTAGCAATTACCGGGACCAAAACTCACTCCGTAAATCAAGATAATATCAAAATGACCAACCAAGTCATCCATATAAACATATGGACAAAATTTATGCACATCACCAAGCATTGGTGGCTTGGTGATGAGCCTTGGAAAGTTTTGTGGTCAAAATACTTACAAGCATGGAATTTCTAGTTATCATGTGTTACATTTTGAACCATGTCTTAGTGTAAACCTAACCTCCTCATCCTAGTATAAATACAAGCTCATTCCTAAATTTTCACTCCCAAAAACCAGCCATACATCATTATTATAAGCAATCCATCTTTGATTTTCATGTTACAAAGTCTATATCATTGTTGAAGCTCTTGTAAAGTTTCACATGATCCTTGTTTAAGTTTTCTCATTCCTTTGGTGATTTGCAAGCCACACAAGAAGAATTTCTAGTAGAAGTATTCAAGTATTGTCCAAGTCATCCTAAGTGATTTCAAGCTACAAGTTCTACTTCATTTACAAAGCTCTTGTAAAGCTTTCTTTGATCCTTGTCCTTGCTCTTTGATCTTGATCCAAAATTTCGTTTTAAGTAAGGACAAAAGTTGTAAGAAAACCTAGCTCACCTTCTTGATCAATATTGGTACGCACATGTTGACCAAATATGATAATAATGCATCATGTTGACTAAAATAGCACATCATTCCGGATAACTTTTTGATGCATTATTATCATATTTGGTCAACATGTGCGTACCAATATATGCCATAATGCTTAACTATTACTATGTATTTATTATGTGCGGGAAGTGGTTCCCAGTATGTGCTGTTTTAGTCAACATGATGCATTATTATCATATTTGGTCAACATGTGCGTACCAATATATGCTCTAACGCATGACTATTACTGCGTAATTATTATGTGTGGGAAGTTGTTTCCCAGTATGTGTAGTTTGTTGTGCATCCTGACTATATGTCAGAAGTCTCTTGTGGTGTGTTATCAAGTTATCGTAAATATTGTGACTTTATTTAAGTACTCGTATATGTATATATATCGCTCACTCATATGTCCTACTCATAACGTATTCAACATTTACAATTATTAAATATGAACTTATATATGGACCTAAGATGTTACAATTCTTGTATGGGTGGGAGTTGTAACAGGATTAGGTTGACATTTACTTGTCATGGGGATTTAATCATAAATACTTTCACCCTAGTTGCAATAAACTCTATGAACTCACCAATCATTGTGTTGACACTTTAAAGCATGTTTATCTCAGGTCTGTAAGGTGATAGCTGTTGCATGGAGCATAGAGTCGCTCGACATATTTTGAAGATTTATATTTTTATCATTACCATTCGATATGTTTTAAAAACACTTATGTACTGTACTATGGAACTCATGTTTGTAACTTGGAATTTATTAATCGAATGGTAACTTTTTAAAACTTCCCATTTAGAGGTTGTTTTCTATAACTTGTACTTTGTATTATGAAGTAGCACCCCAGTGACACAATCTTCCGATGCGATGTTTTGGGGGTGTTACATATCATGTTGAACTACGAGTATCACGGGATAAATACTCGTCAGGGCCTTTCTTAACGTGCTTTATAGCATGCTCCTTTGTCGTAGCTTTGGTTGCATGAACTTAGTGCTTAACGTAATTGATGGGTGATTTGCAAAACCTACCGAGTTTTACAATCCTCTTAGGCAGTGTACATAACCGTTGTAGTGTAGTATAGGCAAGATACGGGGGATTGATCGTTCTCTTTGGGAATAGTGTTGTGATGGCCGAAGTGTATGTCGAGATAGGTGTAAAGGTGAGGGATGAGTCTTTTTGTATTTTTATATTTTTTTAAAAAACAAATTAAAATCTTGGGGTTTGAAGAGTGGGCGTTTTAACTACCAATTAATTAAAACTAATTAAACTAAAATTAAACTAATATGCAGAAAGTAAAAGTGGTAACTATTATGATAGGAAAACGTGTTCACTTAGATTTCTTTACTCCCTAGTTATCTGTTATTGATTAATCGAATTGTCACATCCTTGTTTTAATTGGTGCGTTATATTCCTTATTCTTGGTCGTAGGGAGGTGCCATATACCCTAACTCTATGAATGTATAAGTCTCCCCTAAGAAACCTTAAAGTCTATTAAGTCTCCTAGGATCTACGAGCCGCAATTCACGTAATAATACAACGAGAAAAACCACTAGCGCACTCCAGGGTTACATTTAATAAGATGGACAAGCTAGTACATATAAGAGTTAAGCCAGTTTTCTTATCCTAATGCGAGGCAACCAATTAAACAAGAGACGATAATATTAATAAATAACTAGGTTTCATTCAATCTAAGCAAACACTAATAAATCTAGCCTAGCATGTTAAAGTGAAGAGAAGAAAAACATAAAATCAAACAACACATAGATATACTGAATAATTAAAGATGAATTTCAATATAACATGGATAAATTGGCTGTAAAAAGCCTTACAAAGTAGCAGAAATTCGTCTAGGGTTTCACCTCTCCAAAGTGTTACATGAATAAAGGAAAACATACGAAAATATATATAGATTTACATCTGTGATGGCGTCATGTTATGGGTTGTGACGCCGTCATCCCGCCGTCATTAGGGTTTCGTCTGTTGCTAAGTCGCCGTTGTGACGGCGTCGCCTTGGATTTCTGACGCCATTATGATGTCTGACGCCGTCCCTTTATAAAAAGTCTGAGCCGTCACGTGTAAATTTAACTATGAATCTTGGTCTTCAAATACAAGCAACAGCGTCACTTGTTAAGTTGTGACGCCGTCAGGTCTCCTTTCCTGACAGATTTGCGACTTGGTCGTTTTCTTTACTTTCTAGTCCAAATTAGCCCAAAACTTGCCGGTTTTCGTCATTTGCGTCCAAAGTACCTAAAATGCAAAAAGAAACGATTTAGGGCAATATTTGATCAAATACATACGACTTTAGGGACTAAATGACCTCTTAAAAAGGTATGTTTTAAATCCTTATCAGTAATAGACTTTTGTGTGACATTATATTCGTTGTAATGGTCACGTACTTTTCTTATGGTCCTACTAAACTGCTTTGATTTAAATCTATGAACTCACCAGCTTTTTGCTGATTTTTTAAGCATGTTTTCTCAAGTAATTGATTTCTAGCTGCTACATTACTTGGTTGAGGCAATTTGGCATGACATGGGTCGTAGGCTATTCAGAAGTGTTTTGACGCAATATATTACTTCTTTTATATTTGGGATTACTTAAATTTATGGGCATGTATTTCCGCACTAAACTATGTTATAAACCTTGTTTCATTAAGTTAATGCAATCTTTTTCAAAATGGATCATGTAGTTCGTTTTCTATACCGTATGTTGTGATTCCAATTTAGTAGTACCCCGGTGACCCAAACCACTTCCGCTATCCCATTTTTGGGGGTGTTACAACCATAATCACTAATCACCACTCATTGTTAATCTCACAATTATTATAATATATATAATATATTATTTTTTTTAGGGTTTTGTTAACCACAGCCCATGGGGTTGTGTTTAAACATACTCTAATTAAATTTTTTGCATTAAATGAAGTAGTATATTCTATAATTATACATATTTTTTCATTTTAAACATGGAATGTGATGTTAAACATGAAGTGTTTAGTGTTCATTTAATGCAAATTTTTTAATTAAAGTATGTTTAAACACAAACTCATGGGTTGCGGTTAACAAAACCCTTTTTTTTATTATATTTTTCTTTCTCATCATTTAATTCTAAATTTGTATTAAATCCAAATCTAAATCTAAATCTAAATCTAAATTCGAATATTAAACCCATCTACAAACCAAACGGACCCTTATCAGATTCAACTAAACCATTGCAATACAATGACGTTAAGGCTGGTTGGCAAGGTAAGCCAACTTTCACCGTACACCTCAGCTCCACGTCAGCTTTCTCTCTCCTCTCACTCCCCTTCACCTCACTTCACCATTTACTCGTCAAGGCAAACACATCTTCACCTTTTATTAAAATACTCACTTTATACAAATATACCCCACTAAATACCTCACACACACTCACACACAAAATAAAAAATAAAAAAACCTTAACATTTACAATGGTGAACTGATCACCATTATCTCTCTTGGATAATGTGAAATCATGCGTGAGTTTGGGTGAGGGCAAGGCAATATAGTGGTGAGTGCATGGTTTGTGGTCAAGAGTTCACCTTTATTTTTCTCCTTGCCGAGTAGTCTAAAGTCCTAGATTAAACCAACAAGCTGTAGGTGTTATTAAACCAACAATATGTTAAAGGTTGAAATTGCACCTTCCTCATCGTGATTTCCATATACTCCGTATTTTGTGAAACACAAAGACAAATCTTTTTATTTTTTTTCGAAGATGACCCTTATCTTATTGATTTAAGATCATTTACATACCAAACTTTATTTACTTACTAAAGAATCAATCATCACCCTTTTTCTCTATTTGATCTAATAGATGAGATTAAACCACACATTTAAAAAAACCCACTTTCATTATTTTTTTTATTTCAAATATTAATATCTTTTAAACTGTTAATCGTTAAGCGAAAAAATATAAATATATACCATCACGACGAGCATTTAATTATCTTTCTATAGACAGACACTTTAATATACTTTCGACAAAATAAATTTTCATTTTTTTTCACTTTATTTATTTATTTATTTATTATTATTTTTTAACGTTTTTTTTGTTGTCAAAGCTTGCATGAAGAAATCACATATGGTTAAACGCTAATTTGAATATACTAATAAAATCACATGTAATATTCGTGTTAAATCACATATGATTTTATCACATATCATATGTGATTTAATATTAATATCACATATGATTTTATTAGAATATTCAAATTAGTGTTTAATCATATATGATTTCTTATGCAAGTTTCAACAACGAATAAAAAAGACGAAAAACGTAAAAAAACAAAAGAAAAACGTGAAAAAAAATGATTTTTTTTGTCAAAAGTATATCAAAGTGCCCGTCTATAGAAGAATAATTAAATGATGGTCGTGACGGTATAATTTGTTTTGTCTAATGATTAACGGTTTATAAGATATTTAAATTATAAAAAATATATGAAATATTAAAATGATTTTAATCTCAGCAAATTTCTTTTTAGATAGACGGTGGGAATAAGTACTTTGATATATAAGAAAAGTATAGTATGTAAAATAACCATCTTTTATTTTATTACGTAACTACGTGGAATAGAAGAGTAAAATATTGAAAAAAAAATGAAAAGAAAAAAGATAGGAGACGTGTAGTTATGAAATAAAAATAGTAAATGGAAAGAAGCGAGATTAGTTAACCTATTTGAACGAGTAAAAATAATGTAGGTAGGTTAAATGTTAGTAGGTTACACCTCTGTCCATGTCATTGACTTGCATGCCATAAAAATAGTTATTTTGACTACCCTTTTATGTAACTTACAAGTTACAATCTATGTAATCCATTACGAAACTAGTAGAATTATAGTCGTCAATATTTTCTGATGATGTATAGTCTACATCCGGGTCACGAACCCGATTAGTAAACAATACTAATAATTAAGCCCACTACGTATGGGCCGCAACTGGACTACCAGTTATGCGGCTTGGGTCGACAAGGCCCAAGTCCAAAGTTATTTCCGGATAAGATATCGAGTATCTCCTAAATAAAGGGGATATATACTAAATATCCGATGTCGGCTAACACGCCGAGGAGTAGGGAACACGAAACCTACTAGGGTTTCATGCATATATAAAGGGCACCCAAGCCCTCGGTAAAGGTACGATCTACTGAAAACCCTAACTCTTCGCTAAAACCCTAAATTCGATTACTTACTCTCACGCCGGAGGATAATCGGGGGAGACAATCCCTCGATAAGCCTAACGGTGTTTGTTCTTTTTCTTAGTGCGCAGGTTCCATCAAGCATTAAGAGTTAATTGGTACGAGAATAGAAGTCCTCACAAGGAACGCCCAACTTTTGTATCAACAAGTGGCGCCATCCGTGGGACCCTACACTAAGAGTTTTACCAAGAACTAGAATGACGAAACACGGAAGTCACAAGAGTCCGCATGGGAAGAAAGCGCATGATGACCCACTAGGGAAGAAGCATCAAGCGGATGCGCCCCCTAAGCAGGCCCCTGGGACAACCAGCACGCCTAGAAGCTTAGGAGCGTATTCAGATCTGGTCTTTCCCACAGTGGAATCGCTTACCAAGACTACCCCCGCTATTACAACAAGTACTAGCGCGGTAGAACTGGAGCGCACTCCTCTTACCATGCCAGAGGTGAACTTCACTGAACCTCCCAATGCGCCTATCCGAAACAAGGATCCTGCCTTGGAAACAGACTCCATCGCGCTAGAGGGAGTCACTTCCGAATTGGCGCCAAGCGACTTTGTATCTCAAAACTACGAAGCCTTGACTGCGCTCATGCGAGAGGAGGCAAAGAAGAGGTCAAGCCAAAGTCTGCACGGCAGACTCAACTTCGACCCTGAGCACGAAGTATCCCCACCGCGCTACCAAAAGGAAAGACGCGAGAAGGATAGCCGCAAACAACCAGTGTTTGCCAGGATTGGAAGGAAGGTTGTGGACGATGAAGCAGCCGACCTTTAACATCTGGAAGAGCCTGAAGAGGGGGAACGGCACGCCAATGTCCACGCTAGGCTTGGCAGTCGCAGGATCCAAGATAGGCTTGGGCGACGATGCTCCCCAAGTGAAAGCCCCTCAAGCTCTGACTCTGAGGATAGTCGGCGCAAGCGCCGCAGAGGAGCAAGCTCAGACTCTGATGATAGTCGACGCAAGCGTCACAAAAGAGTTCGCTCATCTTCAAGAGATTCCTCGGACAGCGAGACTGGACACTGGAAGTCAAGAGGAAAGTACCGCGACCAGGAAGACGAAGACATGTCTCTTCCCTGGCGTCGCCAAAAGGTTGATGCGTTCACTAAGCGCATCAGCGATTTTTCGGAGAATAAGAAAAGGCGCATGCCTGCTAACGTCAAAACATATGATGGGACAGGTGATCCTGACGATCACCTAAAAATTTCGAATCAGCAGCCACTATCGAAAATTGGCCACAACCTGTGTGGTGCCATATGTTCAACTCTACGTTAGTAGGGAATGCGCGCAACTGGTTTAGCAAGCTTCCACGTAGAAGCATCGATGGGTTTGAAGAGTTGCGCAAGGCGTTTCGCTTAAACTTTACTCAAAGGAAGAAGTGCGCCAAAAACCCTGTCGAACTTGCTAGGGTTAAACAGCGACAAGGGGAATCCACAAGCGCTTTCATGGAACGCTTTAAAGACGAATGCATGCAAGTCAAGGCATGCCCAGAAATACTAAAAATATCGGGTTTTATGAATGCAATCAATAACCCAGATCTGATTAAAAAATTAAACGATAAGGTTCCCCTAACTTTTGACGAGCTCATGAAGCGCACGAGGTCTTTCGTCCAAGGAGAAGCAGCCGCCGCGGATAGCAAGAAAGGCTACTCGAGCCATAGGCCACAAGAAGAGTCAAGGAGACAATCCAATGACCAGAGTGGCAATCGTAATAGGAGTTACCGCACCCAAGGCGGTGGAAGGGGAAACGACAAGTACACCCCATTAACAAAATCTCCAAAGGAGATATTCGCGACGGAAGGGGCGAACTTCCCAAAACCACCACCAATGCGCACCCCAGAGGATCGGCGCATAGGGAATGGTTATTGCGAATACCATGGACAGAAAGGTCATACAACCAACGAGTGCGTCCAACTGCGCCAATTGATTGACAAATTGGTAAAAAAAGGAAAGATGGACCACCTCGTAAAAAACATCAGAGAAGGGAAAGACAAACCGAAACCAGGGGCCAAGAAAGAGACATCAAAAGAAAAGGCAGATATCATCTACATGATACAGCCATGGCAGCGTACGACAAAACAGAAAGTTAGTCAACGTTTTTCTAAAGGAAATGAAATTTCTTTCCCCTCCCTAACTGCGAACAACGCAGTAGTGGACCCACTTACCATTGAAATACATACGGGAGGTCATGACATCCGTCGCATGTATGTAGATGGAGGTGCATCCGCTGATATCATATATGAACACTGTTTCAAGAAGCTACGATCTGAGATACAGAATCAGTTGATCCCAGCAACAACGTCGCTCACTGGCTTCACAGGGGAGAAGATATGGCTCATGGGGCAATTACGTCTATTTGTAGAAGTTGGCGACAAACCACACTCTACAGTCACCTGGATGAACA
Organism: Artemisia tridentata subsp. tridentata; assembly: GCA_021014915.2. Classification (NCBI taxonomy): domain Eukaryota; kingdom Viridiplantae; phylum Streptophyta; class Magnoliopsida; order Asterales; family Asteraceae; genus Artemisia; species Artemisia tridentata. The sequence goes on from CP139508.1 coordinate 430,119,087, forward strand.
TTCATGGTAATCAGATCTCCCTCTCCGTACAACGGCATCATCGGGAGACCTGGAATATCATCTATCCGCGCCGTGCCATCTACAGCGCACGGGATGCTCAAATTCCCAGTGGAAGGAGGTATTGTCACTCTTTACAATACCACCATACCACCCAAAGAATGCAACGCAGTGACAAATGACGTAGGCGATGTTCCAGAACAGCGCGCAACTAAAGTCCCGAACCTAAAGGTCGCCATTCACCCTGATTACCTGGATCAACAGGTATCTATTGGCGGGTCTCTGTCTGACAAAGGCAAATCAGCCATATGCGCACTCTTGCAAAATAACTTAGATATTTTTGCATGGGAACCAAAGCATATGACAGGAGTGCCACGTTCCATCACGGAACACAAGCTACAAATCCGACAAGGATATCCTCCAATACGACAGAAAAAGCGCGGACAAGCCCCAGACCGCGCAAAAGCCATCCTGGAAGAAGTACACAAACTAGTAAACGCAGGCATCATGCGGGAAGTGTACTACCATGACTGGCTCTCTAACCCAGTAATGGTAAAAAAGAGCGATGGCAGTTGGAGAATGTGCGTAGACTTCACAGACCTCAATAAAGCATGTCCACAGGACTGTTACCCGCTACCGGAGATAGACTGGAAGATCGAATCTCTGTGTGGATATCCCTTTAAATGCTTCCTGGACGCATACAAGGGATACCACCAAATTCAAATGGCGGAGGAAGATGAAGAAAAAACGGCCTTCCACACAAGTCAAGGGGTCTATTGCTATACAAAGATGCCCTTTGGCCTAAAGAACGCAGGAGCAACATACCAACGATTGGTAGACACTGCGTTCGAGAAACAAGTAGGCCGCAACTTGGAAGTATACGTCGATGACCCAGTCATCAAAAGCCATACTGAGGAAGAACTAGTGCGCGACATGGAGGAAACGTTCAAAACACTGAGGAGAATCAACATGAAATTGAACCCCAAGAAGTGTACATTTGGCGCAACAGAAGGCATGTTCCTCGGGTATTTGATAGAACCCGATGGGATCAAGCCTTGCCCAGAA
>CP139508.1:430120248-430341204 GCA_021014915.2 Artemisia tridentata subsp. tridentata
ATTCCTACCAGATAAGCAACACTTCCATCCGCTAAACCAATAACCACTTCCATTTCTTCTAGCTTCCCTAGCTTAAGATTTTTTTAAAGGGTAATGGAAGTAAGTTAAGGCTTGACCCTAGATCGGCTAATGTATCAAAAGCTTCAGAATTCCCTATCCTACAAGGCAAAACGAATATGCTCGGATCATCTAACTTCTTAGGAAACTTATTTTGAACAAAAGCGGTCCCATTCTTACCCAACTTAAGCTTCTCCTTATATTTTTCCAAAAGGGCATTGTATTAAGGAGCACGAGTCAAAACATTGATAACCGGGCATTCAAGGTGAAGTTCCTTGAATTCATCATCGAGATCTTGTTTGGAAGGTGTTTCAATCACTTGGTTGACCGACACGTTAGCGTATGTTTTATCTTCTTGGTCTTTTTGAAAGATTTGACTTTGTTTGAAACACGTGTTTATAGCATTGACAGAGTAAAATTGAGGACAAGAACTAGGAGACGAAACCGATGAGATGGAGTTAACGTTTAGTTTTAGGTTCTTGACGGTGTCACTTGGGAGTGTTCCCAATACTCGATCATTGAGAACCTTTAACATGTTGTCAATTTTATTGGTCATCTCGCTTTGTTGTTGTTTGAAATCGGCTTCAAACCTAGACAAACGAGCTTCTTGAGATGCCATAAAATTAGACATTAATCCTTCAAGATTGTTGGAAGGATTATTGTTGAAGGTACAGTTAAAGGACGAACTGTTTGATTGGAAACGATTAGGTGGATTTGAAAAATTGTTTTGAGAAGAATTTTGGTTTTGTTTCCACCTAAAGTTTGGATGATTCTTCCAAGATGGGTTGTATGAATCACCATAAGTGTTTTGCTCGGGTTTGAAAGTGAACCACTTGTCTCCCGCTCCGTCGGTACGCGAGGATGCATAATCCGCAAAAGCTTGGTCGGGGAGTTCGATGCAATCACGAGTGTCATGGGGACCACTACATAACTCACATGAAGGTTTAGGAGCTTCGTAGGATTTCATGAGAAGCTTGACTTGGTCTTCAAGTTCCATGATCCTACGGTTGGGAATGCTTGAGTTATTCGAAGGCAAGGATATTGCCTTGACCGTTTTGCTCAACTCGCGGGGGTCATTCCAACATTCGTTATCATAGAGAGCAAGATCTTCTATGATTCCCCATGATTCTTCCGCATTCTTATCACATAGCTTACCACCGGCCGCTTGGTCAATGGTTTGCCTTGTGGATTGATTGACATGATCGTAGAAGATTTGGACTTGAAGCCAAAGATCAATGCCATGATGAGGGACTTTTTGGAGTAAGTCCTTGAAACGAGTACACGCTTCATAAAGAGTTTCACCTTGACGTTGTTGGAACATCAAGATGTCATTCCTTAGCTTGGTAGTTCTCCCCGGTGGAAAAAATTAAGCGAGGAAACGAGATGTGAGATCATCCCAAGATGTGATGGATCCCGCGGGTAAACGCTCAATCCATTGACTAGCTTGGTCACGTAGAGAGAATTGGAAGAGACACAAGCGTGTCTTCTATTGAGTTTCAACATCAAGGTCGATGGAATCAACAATTTTGTGGAAATCCTTGAGAAGTTGATTTGGATCTTCGGAACGAAGTCCATAGAATGCACATCCGCTTTGCACCAACCGGATGGTGTCGGATCGCAAGGGAGACACATTGGCTCTTTGGGGGAGTTCAATGGTGTTTCGATAGCCTTGGTGGTTTGGTTTAGAGTATTCACCTAGAGTACGGGCTCGAGGTGGGTCTTGGTTAATTGGTAGGTCTTGATGTTGTTGTTCTTGGTGGTTTGGTGGAGCTTGGTGTTGTTGGTGTGGTTGGATGATGGTGTCGAAGATGCTTTCATTCACTATGATGGCAAATGAAGAGGGTTACGAACAAAAGGCACGGAGAAAAGATAGACTAAAGAAAGCTAATAAAAAAAATAAAAATCCCACTTGATAGGAATCTAGTGAGTAGACCTAAATGAGATAGAAATCAAACCTAAGCAATAACTATTTCCCGGAAGCGGTGCCAAAAACTTGATGCGAGATTTGCAAGACCTCGCAAAACGTTTTACTTCTCAAGGGATCTCAAGAAGTTTTGCAATCCTCCAGGCAGTATACCTGACCGTTGTAGTGTAGTATAGGTAAATCCGAGGGAATGATTGTTCTCTAGGGGAATAGTGTCGTTAGGTTAAAATGTATGTCGAGATAGGTCTATAGGTGAAGGGATGATTCTTTTTGTATTTTTTTTTAATATTTTTTAGAAAGCAAATTAAAGATCTCAGTTTTGAAAGAGTGGGCGGAATTAGTTGCTGTTCAACTAACCCAAAAAATATTTACTACCTCCGTCCCATATTAATTGTCCAGTTTGACTTTTTGTAGTTTTTTTTCTTCAACTTCGACTTTAAATATTTTTATTTGTGTTATATAATATTTGATGAAAATTATACCAATGAAAATACATTTAAAACACAATTCATTCATATATTTTGCATCAAGTATTATATAACACAAAAAAAAAAAAAAAAAAAAAAAAGGTCAAAGTTGAAGAAGAAAGACTATAAAAAGTCAAACTAGACAATTACTATGGGACAGAGGGAGTATAAAACTAAAATTAAACTAAAGACAAGAAAAAGTAAATTTGGTGGTAACTCTTATGGTAGAAAAACGTGTTTACGTAGAAGTAATTACTCCCTAGTTATCTCCTACTGATTTATTGAATTGTCACGTCCTTGTTTTAGTTGAAGTGTTGTATTCCTTAATATTGGTCGTGGGGTGGTGCCGAAGTCCCCAACTCTATGAATCTTAGTCTCCCCCAAATCCCTTAAAGTCTATTAAGTTATCTAGGACCTACAAGCCGCGATTCACGCAATAAATACAACGAGAAAACCAATAGTGCACTCTACGGTTGCTTTTTCTAAGACGTTCAAGCTAGATACATATAAGAGATCAGCCAGTTTTCTTAGCCTAACGTGAGGCAATCAACTAAACAATAGACAACAAATCAATAATCAACAACTAGGTTTCATTAGATCTAAGCAAACACAAATAAACTTAAGCTAGCATGATAGATAGAAGAAAAGATAAACAAGTAATTAAACAACAAATAGACACATTGAATGATTAAACGAATAACTTATCTTAAATAAAACATGAGATTCAAGGGTTGAAAAACCTTTACAAAGCTGCTGAAATTCGACTAGGGTTTTGCCGCTAAAGTGTTACCAAAAAGTGTCACACATTACAATGAAAACATTCGAAAATATATATAGGAATACAATTCTGACGGCGTCAGGTTATAGCCTCTGACGCCGTCAACTCGCCTTGGATTAGGGTTTCGTCTGTGTAATCGCCGCTCTGACGGCGTCAGAAAGGGATATGAGGCCGTCACTCGTAAAATCCTTCTGGGCGGTCTCTTGTTAACTTAAAGCGTGACGTCCATCTTCATTTTGTACCTGACGGTGTCAGGTTGTAAAATCATCAAAACTCTCTGAAGCGTAACTTGTTAGCTCAACACTATAAATCTTCCATGAATTTACAAGGGATGGCGTCACGTTGTGTCTCGTGACGCCGTCAGACTCCCATGTCTGACGTACATTTTGCGACTTCGCTGTTTTCATCACTTTATCGTCCAAATATGCTCCAAAAGTGTCATTTTCCATAATTCTCGTCCCAAGTACCTAAAATACAAAAAAAAAAAAAAAAAAAAAAAAAAAAAAAAAAAAAAAAAAAAAGATTTGAGGCAATATTTGATCACATTTACTCAATTTTTGGCTTAAATGACAATTTAAAAAGGCACAAAATAAATCCTTATCAACTAAATAGAACATGACTATCCGAAATGCAAGACACATATATTAGCATCATTAACATGAGTTATGGTTAGTCTTGGTAAACTAAATTTCCATTATTTTCCAACCATGTCATATAACTCATGTGAAATTTTTGTTAGAAATGGTTAAATATTAATGTGCAAATGTCTAGTATCGAACCCGAGACCTCGGGATTGCACACATTACAAATGAGTATTAAGGAATAATAATAAATGTATTTTATATATATTTATTATTAACACAAGAACTTAACGACCGCTAGTGTTTTCCGTTAAATGACTAACGACCATTAGACGCAAATAAGGAAAGAAGTGTTTGTATACAATTAGGAAACAAGGAAAAGATTCTAGAAATCCCTCCTTGGGTTAGGATCGGCCGAACAAGGGAATGGGGCAACCCATTACCCTAACTTGTTCCCAAAGTTTTCTAATTAGTATATAAACAAACCTAGGGTAATTGTTTTGGCTAATCTTTTGTGCACACAATTATCCCTAAGTTTTTCCTTGTTCTTTCTCTTGGTTTGCCGATCGTACATCCCTCTCCAAAGGGTTGTGGGATCGATTTTTGTTAACCAAAAATCAACTCTTGTGTTTTACTTGCATAACCTTAATACGGTTTAATTTGTGTGTACAAGAACGAGGTAACAACACACTATTGTTGTTATCAAGAGATCGAATAACAAAACGGTAAGGGGTTATTCATTGATCTAGTTTAATAAATAATCAAGATTTATTGAAGTGCATCGGGTACGTTTTCTATTTATGTTTAAGTTAATAATTATGTGTTATATGTTATTGTTTACACGCTTCCGCATACTTGTGTACTTTGATTATGGAGTTTATATGATTGTCATAGTTTTCTAATTCCAACAGTGGCATCACGAGCCATGTATAACATGTAATTAATTACTTAAACAATAAAAAAAACGTATCTTTTAAATTGTTTAGAATATACATGTTTTATTTTCTAGGGTTTTATTATTAAAAATTTGTTTTTTTATAAAAGTCGAAACCCTAACCCTAATTTAGGGGGGGTGTCGATTTGATCCATAAACCCTAATTAGGGTTTGTGTTTTTCATAATTAATTGTGATTAATTAGAAACCCTAGGTCTTTAATCAATTGTTGTGTTATGAATCTTGTGACCTAATTGCTATATGATATGCATGAATCCGTGACTATACATGCATAATTAGTCACGGATAATTACTTGAATTAAACTGTTTAGATGTTTGCTACATGTTTAGATAAATCTAAAATTAGGGAAGACCTAATATATTAAATTAATGAATCGGTTATGTGCAACGTGGTATATTATCATTAAAACTTACGCGGCCAATTGTTGGTGACTGTGGTCCATTGGGCACAATGAGCTCGAAAACCAATGGGAGTTTTATTGATTCTATACATAATAATTCACATATAGATTATTAATAGGATTTGTTTAAAAGGTTGCATGTGGCTAGATGTTTCACTTACAATTAATTGTTTTATTATTAGTTGATTGTTTGTTTTCTTTTAATTACTTGTTTATTGTTTTTTTTATATGTGATATGTTAAAGTAAGCAATAAAAAGGGTAATTTTCAAAGAAAATTAAATTGGACTAATAATGGTGAAACATAAAGTGATAAAGTAAGGATCTTGCAAAGTCTTATGTGCCGACAGTGGTTCGCTTCGCACGGTAATTTGCTCCCAGGCGAGACTAGCAAGATCTAAACTTTGTCACTTAATTTTTTAAGACTAAGATCATAAACTTTTGCTTGATTGATGTTTTTGTACAATAGTGTGTGAAAGGCGGACCAAAGTTGACAAACTGTGTGGTGGGTTTATCTGGAGAGGGTTTTTTTAAGAGATTCGCTCCTACCGGCTCTCCGGGCCCGCTTGTACGTCAACTGCGACTTACCTATATCACTATTTACGTACACTATCATCTTAAGGGTGATTTACCTCAATTCCACGCGCCAGTTTTGTGGCAAATATCCGAATAACATGTAAGAGTAGGATATGTTGGCGATAATTGTTGGTACTTCTTTAATTGGTGAACCCAATACCTCAAGTAAATAGTTTTTTTTTTTTTTGGTTTACTCTTAACTAATTGGTAAATTAAAATTGTTTTGAAAACTAATGATACAAAGATGAGTGCATGCATCTTTGTACATGTTTTTGTCACATCAAAAACTAAATACCCTAAAGTTTAAGTTACATGCCATCTAACTATAAGGAACACTTGAAGTTAATTTTGGGTATGCGTGAGACCTGGACCAAAATTAATGACAAGGTAAATTCCCGAGTGTGCATGAGACCATACATTGATTAATTTGCAGTTTCTAAGTTAGACAACTTAATTAAGCTGATGCGTGAGACCTAGAGCTTAAGGCATGAGATGGGATAAACATGCTTACGTGACATATTAATGAATCAATATGTAGTAAATCCCATAAATTATCTAGGAATTGGAAAACTTGTTTGCCAATTATTGTACGACAGATTACCATCTTTTGTACTTCCACTACTAGCAGATCAACTGATGTAGTGGAATTATGTAAAGTTGGATCCTAGATTTTCAAGGAAATTAAGTTGGTTATATGAATATATCCATGGGTATTATATTTTCTTGAGAATAAGTATTATCGAAAATACTAAATGTTTGAACTTTTCTATTTTCTGTAGAATGGCTCAACCCGATAATTTCGTGTTCGCTGCTTTCAAGAGTCATCTTGAAAGAGCCAAATTGAATGGGAAAAATTTCAATGATTGGCACAGATCGCTCAGAATTGTCTTGAGGGCGACTGGTAGGCTCAATTACTTGAATACTCCTTGCCCTGATGAGCCTGCTGCGACCGCTACTGAAGAGGTCAAAGCAGCATGGAGAGCTGAGTATGCTAAGTACAATGAGATTGGGTGCTTAATGCTTCAAAGTATGGAACCAATGATGCAAAAGAAGTTTGAGTATTATTTTCCATATAACATGCTCGAGCAGCTCAAGAAGTCTTATGAAAAGACTCCTGAAATTGAAATGTATGAGTCTCTTGACAAACTACACAGCTGCAAACATGGTGATGGTAAACCAGTTGAAGACTATGTGAATGAGATGAGAGATTTCTTTGATCAACTTCATAGAGTCGGATTTGGTTATCCCGAGAATGTTCAAGTTAACCTAATCAACAGGTCCCTTAACAAGGATTTTGCTGGTTTTGTACAGAACTTCAACATGCATTGCTCGGGGAAGACAGTTTCTGAGTTACTCGCATTGCTTGTTGACTACGAGAAACACTTACCACCCAAGGGCAAGGCTCCTACTCCGCAAGTGTTGGCAATTCAAGGAGGTAGGATCCAAAAAAAATCGCGTGTGAACAAGGGTAAGGGTAAAGGTGATAAAGGCAAGCAGGTCATGGCCTATCAACCAAATCCTAAGGTGAATCAACACCATCCCAAGAAGAACAAGGTGGGTCCTCCAGGAAAGAAGGATTAGGCTTGTCACCACTGTCATGAAGTAGGGCACTGGAAGAGGAACTGTCCGCTCTACATCAATGACTTGCGACAGAAGAAGCAAAAGAGTGAAGCTGCTAATCCCAGCTCTTCAGGTGCGTTCTTTGTAATCGAATTATTTACTCTAACTCGTAAGTTAAATTCCTGGGTATATGATACGGGATGTGGTATTCATATTTGCAATACTATGCAGGGGTTTAGAGTTGAGAGAAAGCTGGCCTATGGACAACAATTCTTGCACGTGGGTAATGGAGCACATGCAGAAGTTGAAGCTATAGGCGTATTTGATTTAGTGTTGCCTTCGGGCTTAGTACTATCTTTAAATAATTGTCATTATGCACCGTCAATTGTTAGAGGTGTTATTTCATTTTCATGTTTGTTGAACCGTGGTTTTGAACATACTATTAATAGCAATAGAATTTTTGTTTCTTTAAATGGTGTATTTTATTTTAATGCTATTGCTGTGAATGGTATTTTTGAACTTGATATGAATGATAATGGTAATGCTTGTGTTAAAAATAATTCGATGTATAGCATCAACAATAAGAGAATCAAGAAAAGTCTGGATTCGTCTTATCTTTGGCATTGTCGACTTGTTCACATAAGCAAGGATCGCATGAAAAAGCTGCAACATGATGGGCTTTTAGAAAAGATCAATGATGAATCATTTGATAAATGTGAGTCTTGTATTAGTGGGAAGATGACAAAGAAACCCTTTAATAATAGGATTGAAAGGGCTAGTGATCTACTTGGTCTTATTCATACGGATGTGTGTGGACCACTTAGACATGTGTCAAGAAGAGGTGCTAGCTACTTATTAACATTTACGGATGATTTCAGCCGTTATGGTTATGTTTATTTACTTAAACATAAACATGAGGTGTTTGAAACATTCAAAGTGTTTAAAGCTGAAGTAGAGTTGCAACTTGGAAAGAAGATTAAAGCTCTTCGATCCGATAGAGGTGGTGAATACCTGAGTCAAGAGTTTGTGGATTATCTAGCTAAGGAAGGAATTGTCCAGCACCTTACTTCTCCATATACACCACAACAAAACGGTGTATCTGAGAGAAGAAATCGTACATTGCAAGACATGATACGATCTATGTTTAATCTAACAACTCTTCCCTTCTCATTCTGGGATTATGCCTTGGAGTCTGTTGTTCGCATTCTTAATATGGTTCCCACAAAGAAGGTTGATAAGACACCATATGAGTTATGGACTGGAAATGCTCCTAACTTGTCTTATCTCAAGGTCTGGGGTTGCGAGGCGTACGTTAAACGTGACTCGGGCGACAAGCTCCAACAAAGATCTGTAAAATGTATCTTCGTAGGATACCCAAAGGAAACAATGGGTTACTATTTTTATTATCCTCCTGAGAACAAAGTATTCGTTGCAAGGTATGGAGATTTCTTGGAAAAGGATCTCATATCTCAAGAATTAAGTGGGAAGATATATGATCTTGAAGAAGATCAAGATGATGCATTACCTTCTGAAAACACTAGCCAACTTCCTGAAGAACCAGAAAGTCTGGGTCCTCCACCAGAAGTTGAAGTGGTTCCCATTCGCAGATCCGTAAGGACTGTAAAAGCTCCTGAACGTCTATGTCTTAACGTAGAATGTGAGGAATATATACAAGGGGATCTTGATGCGCGTGTGCGTATGCTCTAATTTATACCCACGGTATGTCGTTGTGGTTTTAGCTGTATTCAAGTTTTAAATTTATATTTAGCCGACTTATCAATAACACACACACTTTAACGAGCAGTGTACCCGGTCAGTATGAATATAATGGTAAGTAGAGTGTCGATCACTAAGAGTGGAACGTATTATCTAGTTATCCTAATCAGTATTTTAATATCTTAAGTTAGCTATACAGCCTATTCTAATGCAAGGGGGGTTCAGTCTGAGAGACTGGCACGGTTTGGTTACAATTAAATAATAAACTAAACTAATAGGCACGAATCAGCGAATAGCACACACGTACACAGATAAATACTCGAGACAATAAGAAGACCTGTCCTGATAGTTAAGTAGCTTGTCACTTGTTTTATTGCTAGTTTTATATGAAGTGTATAGTTCGATGCAACGCACCGAGATTAAGTCCTTTCTCGTTGGTTCTAATCTTATCGGCGAGTAAACCCTTAATGATTACTTATGACTATCCTATTTATCTTTCTTCCTACTTTTCTACAGACGATAGAATGCATAGGCGATCTAATAAATAGGCGAGGGTAGAGGCATGGCGACCCGATCAACGCTCAATTAGACACAGAGGTTATCAATGCACTAATAAAAGTCACCAAAGACATCAACATATAAACTTTAATTAATGGGAAAGCAGTTTTAAGGGAGTGCAACCTTTCCGTTGTCACATTGCACAAGCCACCAATCATGATGAATTAAAGTTTACTAATGCAATAAAACAAAACTACTTAATGAATTAAATACATGCAGGACCTTCTTACAGCTCTTGTATCTTCATTCAAGGTGTGTCTTGTGCTGCTACTTCGACTGAATTCGTCTTAGGGTTTCTGTCTTCTCGTACTTAGCTAAATGTCGAACCCCTGAAATTCGTCTGGTCTTGGGGTATTTATAGTTTCTGTCTGAGTGTAAGATGCGGCGCATCTAATAAGTAGATGCGGCGCATTGACTTAACTTCGCGTGGGGTCCAAGATTAATATATTCAGGAATATTCGTACACCGCCAGAAGATGCGGCGTATCTCCATTCTCAGATGCGGCGCATGTCCTTGCTGTCTTGGATCGTATCTCGTGAAATCTTGATAGTGATGCGCCGTATATAATAAGTAAGATGCGGCGTATCTGGAGCAGAATGTCTTGATCTTGTACATTTCAGTAGACTCTTAACTTCATGCTTGTTTTGCTCCATAATTAGTCCAAAATCGCCAAGTTTCACATAATACTTGTTTTTACCTGAGAATTACAAAAGTAAACATTAACGTATCGATTCTCACTGATAATATAATAAAAAAGTCAAATAAATAGGATAAATGATGGTAATAAAATGTACTTATTTGAGTTCATCAAATATCCCCCCACTTGAACTTTACTTGTCCCCAAGTAAACCTTAGAATTAATCTTATGAAAATGTATTCTAAAAGATATTAGGATTTATTTTTATATTTAAGCATGTATTCATTTTTGTCATAATCACACAACCAAATACTTAACGAATTAGAAGTAAAATAAAATATTTTGATAAAAGCAAATCTAATCGTTTAACTGTCCAGTCGTGACGAATATTCTATCATAGGCTGGGCAAGTATACACATCTCCCCCACTAAAGCCAAGGAATAACAAGTCTAAAGCGGTAAAAAGGGTTTGTAGTTTAAGGGTTAATCATTCTCCTTAATCTCTATCGATCTCAAATTCCAGAAAAGGCGACAAAATCACAAATACATGATCGAATCCACGAACACGATACTTGCAATTGCTCAAATCCTTAACTCGAATAGGCTAAAGATAGGACCAAGTAATCTTCACCAATAATATTATATCAAAAAGGGCGACAAAATCATAAATACATAGCCGAATCCACGACTACGATACTTAAGATTGCTCAAATCCCTAATCTCAATAAATCAAAGGTTTGGATAAAGAATAATATAGGGTATGGATAATATTTGGGATACAAATTGGTGTAAAATGAAAAATAAACAAAACAGATAAATTAAAATCCTAAGTGTGGTTAATCACTATCCCAACCATCCCATGAATAAGACTCATATCATAGAATAACTCACGCTTTAACACTTGAAACACACGCTTTAGGTAGACACGAATTATACTCAACAAGATCTTAATCAAAGAATAACCTTTAGTTGGCGTTCCCATAACGTTCAACTCCCATTCAATCCATAGATATAATATACAACAAATAGTGGTGATATCGACCACTTAATACAAAACTTTACATAAGTTGGTTAAAACAAACTTCCAACTTTTTCTTTTCTTATTTTTTCGATTTTTTTTTTTTTTTTTTTTTTTTTTTTTTTTTTTTTTTAAACTTTAAACATAAACATAGATGTGTAAAATTTCACCACATCACTATAACGATAACTCTGGATAATTTTTCCATACTTTTCATGACTTCAGAAATAACGGTAATAGTGAAAGTAGTAAACACACGAAAAATAAACTCAAAGATATACAATATTTACTTTCACTCCAATTGCATTGTGCAATTTCCCGACCTAACCAAAGATAATGAATTACGCACGCGAACACAGGTAATGTAAGGAAACACACTTTGCCTAAAGCAATTAACAAACCACGGATTTTAATCTACAGGGTAGGCTAAGGTGTAAGGGTGTAACGAAACATTATAAAAAAGGTGTAAGAAACGAAAGGAATGGCTCTGAGTGTTTTTCTAGGGGTATCTTACTCTAAAAGTGAGAGTAACAAAGGGTTTATACGGGGGTTAACTAACCAGTGTAGTTAGCTAATATCACATAACATATAAAGGCTATTTGGGTGTAATCCTAGAAATTTACCAATTTAGACAAGTCATTCCAATTATATAAAATAATACTTATTATGGTGGTCTCGAATAGTATACAAGCCAAGTTCTAAAGTTTACAAGTCACCGGCACACTCATAGATTTGTGAATTTTTAAAAAATCACAATTTTTGAAAATAACGTTATGTGTGCAGCTATGCAACTTAGACTTTAAACAAAAACATGCTAAAATTTTTTAAATTTTGATATATTAAGCGCATTTTAAGCATAATTTTTGAAAAAGTTTAGGACAAGTAAGTGTTCTAATTCTCCAATCCCCCCACTTAAGTTAAACAACGTCCTCGTTGTTTGTATCAAAGGTTAAAAACTGGAAAATAAAAGAATTAGAACAGAAAAACTCCCCTGAGATTTGCTCGGTATGATCCTCCATTATTTGTATAAGAGCAAAAATCATCTTTCTTGTGGATGAGAACTTTTAAGCTTCATATTTGATGTATCCACAGGAAATGCACGAATCTATAATACCACCAAGACTTTAACACACCTAAGTTAAGAAGGTTCAAACTTGCATAATACATTAGTAGTTAGTAAAAATAAAATGTAAAAATTAAAATGAAAATCATTAGGTCAGTCGATGCGCCGTATCTTATGGAAGAAGATACGCCGTATCGAGGCTGGAATAAATACGAATCAGAATAGAAGATGCGTCGCATCCTTAACCAGGGATGCGCCGCATTAAAATAAACTGACAAAAAGTTTTAAAGTTAAAAGTAAAAATGCAGAAAATAAAGTAAGATATGACCAGTACAGGAGATGCGTCGCATCTTGGATTGAGATGCGCCGTATCCTCTGCGGGCCTGACTGACTCGACACAGAACAGAATAGTAAAAAATTTTCGGGTTGTCTCCCGGTCAGCACTTGTCTTTATTCCAGAGTCTTCAAGTTAGACTCACGTTCAGCTCTTTAATATCGATCATTGAAGGAGTCGGAAACATCGCGCTCCCTCATCGCCAATTCAGTAATATTGAACATTCCTTGCTCGTCCTTAATTTCCACGCCGTTCTTCTTTAATATCTGTATAAATAAAGTTCTGTCCCTTTCGGGCAGAGATGACAAAATGATAGACGGGAAATTCTTATTATTAAATAGGCACAAATATGCAAGGTGGGGTGGTAGTTCAATAAACACATCATTATTCAAATTTGTATTCTCAACTATTCTCCTACGTTTGTTAATTACTACGCAATCATACCACTCATCATCAGAATCATTAACAATATTGCGTCTAAGTTCGGTGGGTACATTAAGGTCAATAAATTCCTCGAAGTTCTCATGATTAGGATTAGTTGAGTTGTTTTGAATCAATGTTTCTCCCATGAGCCTAGCTTCAAGATCGAGGTCCATACGCTCTCTTAGTCCTAGCACATAGACGCCTCTAATTATGCTTTTAACAGGATCTTGGCACTTATAGACTAGTTTATTATTCCCTACCCTTAATGAGATTTTTCTTTTAAACACATCAATCTTAGCATGGGCAGTAGACAAGAAAGGTCTTCCAAGGATTAAAGGAATCTTAACATCCTCGGGCATATCTAATATAACAAAGTCTACAGGGAAAATAAACTTCTCAATCTTAACTAGCACATTATTAGCAATCCCTTCAGGTCATTTTACCGTTTTATCAGCCAATTCAATAAGTAACTTAGTTGGTGCTAATTTTCCTAGTCCTAGGGTAGTGAATGTATTAAGGGGCATTACACTAACGCTAGCTCCTAAGTCAGCTAACACATTATTGAAAGATATATCATTAATTGAACAAGGTAAAGTAAAACTTCCTGGGTCTTTTTCTTTATGAGGCAAGGCATTTAAGTCGGTTGCAGAGCTCTCTTCTTTCATTGTAGCCTTGATCTCCTCTTCAATCTTTGTCTTCTCTTTTAGTAGTCTCCTTAAACTGATTGAAGAATTAAAGAAAAATTCGGGTCTTGCACCATCATTACCATTCATCAGTCTTTTAGGAAAAGGAATGTTAGGAGTGACTTCTTCAGTGGTGCTTATGGCCTTGACATGATCTCTTGGGTTGGTTTTAGTTGAGCTAGGTAAACTTCCATATCCCCTTTCTTGAAGAACTTTGCTCATTTGACCAATTTGTTGTTCCAATGCTTTGATCGAAGCTCCTTGATTGCTTGTAATAGTGTCCGTTGAAGCTCGGATTTCTTTGATCATAGCAGTATTCTCTTCATGTCTTTTAGCAGCATCGGCCATAATTTGCTTTAGAGTGCCATCTAAAGTCTGTCTCCTTTCTTGATAAGCGGGATTAAAGTTGTTCTTTTGATAGAATCCCGGGGTGGCTTCCCTAAATCTTCCTGAAGGTCGGAATGGTTGTCCAAATTGAGTGTAATATGCTTCTTCAAACGTCTCACTTTCATTCTTATTCGGGCAATCCTTAGTGTAGTGAGGTCCTTCGCATTTTTCACATCCAACTTGGGCAGCATACACTTTTTCATCACGCTTCTTCATCTCTCTACTAATTTTATCCAATTGAGCTTGAATAGCAGCAAACCCGTCAAAATTAGTGCTGCTCTTAGATCTAGTAGAGGTCCCATCGTGCCATTTTTGAGAATGATCAGCAGCTTCTTGGATAGCTTTCCTAGCATTGGTTGCACTCATTTGAGGCACAGCTCCCTTAGCGTCCAAGATTTGTCTAGTAGGCACGTCCAATCCTTGATAAAACAATATTATCTCCTGCATAGGGGTTAGATAGTGTTGAGGACATTTTACCAGTAAATCTTTAAATCGTTCCCAAGCTTGATAAAGAGTTTCATCAGGCTCTTGCTTGAAACTGTTGATAGCCTCCATCTTTTTAGCAGTCTTAGCAGGTGGACAATATCTCTTCAGGAATTTGCTCTTCAAATCTTCCCACGTTGTGATTGAACTAGCAGGTTCATTCCTTAGCCACTTGTTAGCAGCTCCTTTTAGCGAGATTGGAAAGATTCTTAGCATGAGTTGATCGTCAGTGACTCCTTCTGAAGTAAACAAATCTGCAATCTCGAGGACCTTTTCAACATGTTCATTAGCATCCTCATGTTCCGATCCACTGAAAGCATTTTCTCTTAGCTCCTTGAGAAACTGACCCTTCAATTCAAACTTTGACTTATCATCAAACTTTGGTCTAGCAACTCCTGAAGTGTAATCAGCACGGGTTTTGTTCATGTATTCCTCCATAGTTGTGTTTTCGCCCATTGTTTCTGTTTCTACTTCCTCTTTCTCTTCAGAAAAATAATCAAGCTCGAATGAACTTGAAATATCAAAGCTTTTTGTGTTGAAAAGCCTTTTAAGCGAATGAAAAGCTCGTTCAGGATCTTAGAATGGTTGAATCAAGTTCTTCGTAGAACTCCTGGTCATGCACTTCCTGAAACTATCACAAAAGCATCAGTAGGGTATGTTCAAGAAAGTAATATATAAGAAAATCAACAACGAAAACGGAATACGAAAAATTAAAGTTACTGATATCTGCAGACGATGCGCCGTATCCAAAAAGTTGGATACGCCGTATCTTATAATCGTTAAAATATAATCAGACTTTATTCAGAAAATAGATACGCCGATTATAAAGTAGAATGCGCCGTATCAGTTTTAATTATCAAAAATCGATATTTATTTAAAATTAAATGCGTCGTATTAAAAAAAGTTAATGCGCCGTATTTTCGTTACGTTTCAAAATACAAGATTTTTGATTCAGAAGATACGCCGTATCGACATAAATCGATGCGTCGTATCTGTTTAATAATTCGAAAACTGTTTTTAATTAAAATAATAGATACGCCGTATCTGTAAAAGCAGATGCGTCGTATCGCTTTATCGCTTAGAAAAAAAAATTTCTTATTAAAAACAGATACGCCGTATCTTGGGGAAAGATGCGTCGTATCGAATTAATTAAACGCGTTGTATTTTATAAAAATTAAACGCAATACGCCGTATCTGAGAAATCAGATGCGCCGTATCGTTTATATTAGCTCAGTACAACGATAGCAGAACACAGAAAATACGAAAAATAAAAACAAATAAAAACAAACCAAAATAAACACAAATAAAAGAAAATAAAAAAACACGAAAACAGAAAATATGCAAAATAATACAATGAATGCAAATTAACTAATACACAACACGGTTAGCGGTTAGAATAAAAATTAAAAAGAAAAACCTAATTAAAATACTAATCAAATTAACAGATAATAACAATTCACTCCCCGGCAGCGGCGCCAAAAACTTGATGCGCGTGTGTGTATGCTCTAATTTATACCCACGGTATGTCGTTGTGGTTTTAGCAGTATTCAAGTTTTAAATTTATATTTAGCCGACTTATCAATAACACACACACTTTAACGAGCAGTGTACCTGGTCAGTATGAATATAATGGTAAGTAGAGTGTCGATCACTAAGAGTGGAACGTATTATCTAGTTATCCTAATCAGTATTTTAATATCTTAAGTTAGCTATACAGCCTATTCTAATGCAAGGGGGGTTCAGTCTGAGAGACTGGCACGGTTTGGTTGCAATTAAATAATAAACTAAACTAATAGGCACGAATCAGCGAATAGCACACACGTACACAGATAAATACTCGAGACAATAAGAAGACCTGTCCTGATAGTTAAGTAGCTTGTCACTTGTTTTATTGCTAGTTTTATATGAAGTGTATAGTTCGATGCAACGCACCGAGATTAAGTCCTTTCTCGTTGGTTCTAATCTTATCGGCGAGTAAAACCTTAATGATTACTTATGACTATCCTATTTATCTTTCTTCCTACTTTTCTACAGACGATAGAATGCATAGGCGATCTAATAAATAGGCGAGGGCAGAGGCATGGCGACCCGATCAACGCTCAGCTAGACACAGAGGTTATCAATGCACTAATAAAAGTCACCAAAGACATCAACATATAAACTTTAATTAATGGGAAAGCAGTTTTAAGGGAGTGCAACCTTTCCGTTGTCACATTACACAAGCCACCAATCGTCCTGATGAATTAAAGTTTACTAATGCAATAAAACAAAACTACTTAATGAATTAAATACATGCAGGACCTTCTTACAGCTCTTGTATCTTCGTTCAAGGTGTGTCTTGTGCTGCTACTTCGACTGAATTCGTCCTAGGGTTTCTGTCTTCTCGTACTTAGCTAAATGTCAAACCCCTGAAATTCGTCTGGTCTTGGGGTATTTATAGTTTCTGTCTGAGGGTAAGATGCGGCGCATCTAATAAGTAGATGCGGCGCATTGACTTAACTTCGCGTGGGGTCCAAGATTAATATATTCAGGAATATTCGTACATCGCCAGAAGATGCGGCGTATCTCCATTCTCAGATGCGGCGCATGTCCTTGCTGTCTTGGATCGTATCTTGTGAAATCTTGATAGTGATGCGCCGTATGTAATAAGTAAGATGCGGCGTATCTGGAGCAGAATGTCTTGATCTTGTACATTTCAGTAGACTCTTAACTTCATGCTTGTTTTGCTCCATAATTAGTCCAAAATCGCCAAGTTTCACATAATACTTGTTTTTACCTGAGAATTACAAAAGTAAACATTAACGTATCGATTCTCACAGATAATATAATAAAACAAGTCAAATAAATAGGATAAATGATGGTAATAAAATGTACTTATTTGAGTTCATCAATATACAAGGGGATCTTGATGAACCGCCTAGTTATAAAGCTGCCATTAATAGTCCTGAAAAGGAAAAATGGTTAGTTGCTATGAATGGGGAAATGCAATCCATGAGAGACAATGAAGTCTGGATTGAAGTAGACCTTCCTCCTAATGCCAAGGTAGTTGGGAGTAAGTGGCTCTTCAAGAAGAAAACTGACATGGATGACAATGTACACACCTATAAAGCCCGTTTGGTAGCTAAAGGCTTTACTTAAACGTATGGTGTTGACTACGAGGAGACCTTTTCTCCTGTAGCTGACATTAGGGCTATTAGGATTCTCATAGCTATAGCTGCATACTATGACTATGAGATTTGGCAGATGGATGTCAAAACCGCCTTCTTAAATGGTCGCCTAGATGAGGATATCTATATGGCGCAGCCTGAGGGGTTTGTGAATCCAAAGTTTCCAAATCGTGTATGCAAAATTCAAAGATCCATTTATGGATTGAAGCAAGCATCACGACAATGGAACAAGAGGTTTGATAGTGAAATAAAAAGGTTTGGTTTTACACAAAATCTTGATGAGCCATGTGTATACCACAAGGTTAGTGGGAGTGAAGTAATTTTCCTTATATTATATGTTGATGACATATTGATCTTGGGAAAAGACATTCCAAGTTTGCATGAAGTCAAGGCATATCTTGGAAAGTGTTTTTCTATGAAAGATTTAGGGGAACCTGCTTTCATTCTGGGAATTAAGATATATAGAGATAGATCTCAGCGATTAATTGGATTAAGCCAAAGTGCTTACATCGATAAAATATTGAAGAGATTCAATATGCAAAATTCCAAGAAGGGATATTTGCCGATGCAAGAACAACATGGCTTGAGCAAGAAAGTTTGTGCTTCAACACCTGAAGAGGTGAAACGCATGGCAAAAGTTCCTTATGCTTCGGCTGTGGGATCTATTATGTATGCGGTTAAAAGCACAAGGCCTGATGTGGCGTTTGCTCAGAACTTAACCAGTCGATATCAGCAGAATACAGGTGAAGCTCACTGGACTGCTGTTAAGAATATTCTTAAGTACCTTAGGGCTACTAAAGATATGTTCTTAGTTTATGAGGGTGATCCACAAGCAGAACTTGATGTTACAGGTTACTGCGATGCTTCATGGAAAGGTGATAAGGATGATATATGAAGTCTCAGACTGGATATGTCTTTGTCATTAATGGAGGAGCTGTGGATTGGAGGAGCAAGAAGCAGAGTACATTAGCGATGTCTGCAGCAGAAAGTGAGTACATAGCTGCATCAGATGCTGCAATAGAAGCCGTCTGGATTAGGAAGTTTGTATCAAGGCTTGGAGTTATGCCTTCGATTCAACAACCTATAAAAATGTATTGTGACAATTCAGCTGCAATTACATTTGCCAATGAACCTGGAATCATGAAAGGCACCAGACATTATCCGATCAAATATCACTATGTGCGAGAGCAAGTAGAGATTGGGCAGATCGAAGTACTCAAAGTTCACACAGATGATAACTTGGCAGATCAATTGACGAAAGCTCTTCCTGGCACTAAGCTTTATAAGTTAGCAGAAGGAATAGGTCTTCGTAAGGCTGAAAGTTTCATGCCCATTTGTGATTAGTATTTGGATAAAGGATGTAATAGACAATTATTGATGTTATGAAATAAAGTATTGTTTATGTTTATTTATATTGTCTTGTTGAAATATACATATATCATGTTTTTGCATGTTTATGTCCTTGAATAATTTTATTATTCTAAATATGTCCATTGTCGGTTAATGATATGGGAATGTCATTAAATTAAGACAAATGTGAAAGTTGGTTAAAGAATATACTTGAAAGTATATTGATGCGTAGTCATACCAATTTCACATGATATCTATGAATAGAGTATAGGACTTATCCCAACTAAGCATGAGATTACTTATGGATCTTGTCATCAAGTAATTCATGAAATAGTTATCCTCAGACTTGAGATACCAGATAAGAGTCATGGATGTAGTGCATTTTTGTGAAGCAATCTACCGCTTACCGTAACTGGAAGTTATAAGGATTGTTTTCAGAAGTGTTGCAAAGTCCATGGGTTATTCTTGTAGTCAAGAAAGAATTTGTTCCTTCAAATTTTGTTTTGAAGTATAATACTGCTGGGCCCCTCGTAGGGTTGACAAAATATTTGCGTGGCCACGCCCAAAGTCTATCTGGAATACGTTCAGATGTTTTGGTAATTTTGTTCAATCATTAACAACGAGAAACAGAAACATTAATAAAGAGTGACTTAGATCCATTTCTTTATTAATAGAGTATTAGTAACAAAAGGATAATAATAATGATGAATCATTAAAGATTTTCCAGGAAATCTAGCTCGAGTCGAACTGGGGGCATTGGAGTGTTGCAAGACGCCAACCAGTGTCATTTTGCTATTAATAGTTAACCAAGTGGGAGTTGTTAGAAATGGTTAAATATTAATGTGCAAATGTCTAGTATCGAACCCGAGACCTCGGGATTGCACACATTACAAATGAGTATTAAGGAATAATAATAAATGTATTTTATATATATTTATTATTAACACAAGAACTTAACGACCGTTAGTATTTTCCGTTAAATGACTAACGACCGTTAGACGCAAATAAGGAAAGAAGTGTTTGTATACAATTAGGAAACAAGGAAAAGATTCTAGAAATCCCTCCTTGGGTTAGGATCGGCCGAACAAGGGAATGGGGCAACCCATTACCCTAACTTGTTCCCAAAGTTTTCTAATTAGTATATAAACAAACCTAGGGTAATTGTTTTGGCTAATCTTTTGTGCACACAATTATCCCTAAGTTTTTCCTTGTTCTTTCTCTTGGTTTGCCGATCGTACATCCCTCTCCAAAGGGTTGTGGGATCGATTTTTGTTAACCAAAAATCAACTCCTGTGTTTTACTTGCATAACCTTAATACGGTTTAATTTGTGTGTACAAGAACGAGGTAACAACACACTATTGTTGTTATCAAGAGATCGAATAACAAAACGGTAAGGGGTTATTCATTGATCTAGTTTAATAAATAATCAAGATTTATTGAAGTGCATCGGGTACGTTTTCTATTTATGTTTAAGTTAATAATTATGTGTTATATGTTATTGTTTACATGCTTCCGCATACTTGTGTACTTTGATTATGGAGTTTATATGATTGTCATAGTTTTCTAATTCCAACCATGGCATATAACTCATGTGAAATTTTGTCTTGGCTATCAACAAAAAAATCATATAAACTTAAAGCAGATTCACCAATAATTTTGTTAACCTCACGATCAAATAGTATTAAAGAAGTATAAAGTTTTAGTTCGCTCATCAACGACAATAACTTTCACCCTATACCTGTTTGACATATGAGACAATAGTTACTAAATAAATGTTTAGTGTATCTTATTATTTCAATTGTACAGTATTACATCATTTGTCTAGTAAAAGCATTACAATACTTAAGTAATCTTATCGTTAACTTGGAACTATACATTATAGTTGGCTGCACATTCTAGACATTCAAACAATGGATAACCTCCGTCATGATAAGTTGATTCTTTGATAATTGGAGGGATATTGTTATTTGAGTTCAAGCATGCTATGTACATCCAACCTTGGTTTCTTATATAAGTTACGGTAGCTAATAGTCTGCATGATATAACCTATGATTTGCAACGGAAAGGAACTAATGAAATATACTTTACAACAACAAACAAACATCAAAGATTGTATATGCATAAAGCTTATATTTATTTATTTTTAATTATATATATGGTGAAATATTAGCTACATTGTAATATAGCTAAGCTTTCAAAGGAAATGTAGCCAATTGGCTACATTGTAATATAGCTAAGCTTTCCCCTATATATATATATATATATATATATATATATATATATATATATATATATATATATATATATATATATATATATATATATTACTTGAAAAATATCAGTGATTTGGTCGAGTTGAAGTGTGCATGCCGAGTTATCGAAGAATCTCTTGGGAGATAAGTAAACAGCCTGTTTTGCAAGTTGACTCATGATTGTAGTTGATGATGTAATACTATAAATTCATTAGATAAATTAGTTTATAACTTTGCAAGTAAATATTGGATCATTTTACCTTTTTTCTTTGGTAACTGGGCTTACTAAAAAGATTAGACAAATATCTTTTCATTATTACTCGTATATGCTTATTAATGTGTAGTGTTGTTATAATTTTAAAGTGTACCAACAATGAAATATTAACAATAATATAATGCTGATTAAAATTGAATAATCATGTTTAAGATTCAATATACACTAATTATAGTAGAATGCACGCACTTTACGACGGGTAGTAATAGAGAATTCGTACAAAGAAATGTGATGTTTCGGTTATGTGTAAGGATGTCATTTGTAATAAAAGATTTGTAATGAAAGTTAGAGTATAAATAAAATCAATAAAAAAGAGTTTTGATTTATAACTAATGTATTACTATTACTATTATTCTATTGCCGACGGTCACTTTACAAAAACAAATCACGTCTGTTGGATCACTTTTGTGGTTAATCCTCCCCGTTCTAATTCTTTAATTATCCAACACAACTAACTGAAGAAAAGCATGGATATCAGAATATTAGTATATACACGTGTTAAATTATTTCCAGGTAGAGAAGTCCAAATCTTTAAAATATTTCGTATCATCCTTTATTTGGCCGTCAAACCACAATTTTTTAGTTTTAAAATATTTTAATAGCTTATAGCACTATTATCTTAAAATGATTTTTTAAATAGAAATTCAAAAATCACTATAAATGGTTGTAAACTCCAATTTGTAACTTTTACAACTCACTCACTAGAAAAGCTCATACAATTACAAAGAAATAAAGGTATGACTATAAAAACTGATCTATTACATTTGAATATAACAAAGGTTTTTATAGCCCACGAGTTGCGACAGGTTTAAAACTTTTTATAGTGCATGTTTACGGTTGGAAAAAAGCACCAAAACAATATTAATAAACAAAACAAACTCAGTTCATTTGTTTTTTTTCTGAGTTACCTACTTTGACCACCCCCTAAACTTAACTAAAGGTACATGATATAAACATTTAAGAAAGTAAACACGCGATTAAGTTAAAAAAAAAAAAAAAAAAAAAAAAAGTTAACACGCGATTCATCCCTTTGGTGTCATGTAAACTTGATTTTTTTTTTGAGTTAGCTACTTTATCTACCCCCGGCCTTAACTTGACTAAAGACACCTGAAATAAACATTTATAATGTAAACAGCCGATTCATCCCTTTGGTGTCTTATAAACTCGACCATTTGGTTATTGCGAAACCTAAATTAGCTTTTTTAGTCGGTCATATTCAATTTGCCCACACAAACTCCATTTGTTGATACTCTAACACTGTGTTCCCGAGTTATTTTTTTGAGAGAAGAGAAGAGAAGAGGAAAGAGAATTTTGAAAAACTAAAAAAAATCACGTTCCCGAGTTTTTTGATCGAAAGAAGAGAAAAGAAGAGGGAAGAAAATTCCATCAAATCTTCTCTCCTAACTTTCTTCCCAATATTGGGATGATTTGGAAAGAAAGAAGTCTTGGGCCTTTTCTCTTCTTTTCTTCTCAACTCGGGAACACAACAAACTATAATTGTATTCTAACCTCTTCTCTTCTTTCCTCTCCTCTTCTTTCCACACCTTTTCTTTTCTTTCCTCATCAAACTCGGGAACAGAGTGTAAGGGTGCGTTTGTTTAAAAAAATAAAAAAAA
This sequence comes from Artemisia tridentata subsp. tridentata, assembly GCA_021014915.2. Taxonomy (NCBI): domain Eukaryota; kingdom Viridiplantae; phylum Streptophyta; class Magnoliopsida; order Asterales; family Asteraceae; genus Artemisia; species Artemisia tridentata. The sequence continues at coordinate 430,143,506 of CP139508.1, forward strand.
AAAAAAAAATTTTTAAAAAAAAAAAAAAAATCCTACTAGCCCTCTAAAAAATCCTACTAGCCCTCTTACTCTTACCAGTAAGAGGTGGTCAGACGTTTTGCTTGTTTGTTTTTTTCTTTTGAGTTAGACCTAGTTAGACATATAACATCTTACTCAGTAAGAGGTGGGAGACTTGTCTTACTGCCTCTTACTCGATAAGAGATTGAAGGCTCGTGTTAATATAATATATTTGATGGTTTATTAACTATGTTATATTTATGATAAAAAGTCTTGTTTCATATCTACATAAGTTACTTACTTAAATTGCAGAAACGAGCACTTAAAATCATTCGGACAATTATTAAAAAACAAGCAACATTATTTCGTTCAGATTTAGACTTTCTAGCCACCTCTTACTGGTAAGATGTGGTAGTCAGATTCAGACCTAAAACATCTTAATGAAACAAACACAATCATCTTATTTATAAGTTACTGGTAAGATGTGGTTTATTAAAAGATAAACATAATCATCTTATGTTTTTGTGTTTTCAATACGTGTGTGTTTTGTGGCTTTCACCTATAACATCTTAAAAATTAATAATCGGGTATACATAAATATAAAGTGGACTGAGTCTTATGTCCTTATCAGTTAACTAATTTCTTTCGATACATGTTTCTTTTAACTTTAAATCTATAGTTAGTCGCAATACACCATGCCTATATTGGATCTTATCTTTTCATAGCTCAAACAATAAAGGGCTTTCAAACAAATAAGGTTAACTAATTAACACCATTTACGTCATTGCTGGAAATAAAAAAAGATGTAGGCATGACTAAATTAGTACCAAATACAAATGACGTATTTATAAAACCTCAAACTGTAATTGGTGGCAGAGGCTTCGTAAACAAATTGCCATTGTTACTCTATCTACTGCATTCAAAATTATCTAAAGTGATACCCAAAACACAGGAATTAGATAAAAATCATAATTAATGTTAGCCCCCGATACCAATTTGAAAGAGATGTACCTAATCACTATTGTACTATAACAAAGCTACCCTATAATAGATATGAAAAGATAAAGACAGTGAGGCATCATCAAATAGAAAAAATGTCAATAATTATAGAATTATGATCACATCAAGGGATAAAACTCAATCGGAGGAAAGCTATATGTTCAAGACACAATAAGTTTCGCTCAAGTTACATCCATTTACGCCTCTTAATCTCATTCAAACTCTATCAAACATCAAACATCAAACACAAATCAAAACCAGCTAAAAACAACATAAAATTTAAGTCCTAAACTTAACTTAAGGCGACATAATCCTCGTTATACACACATCCGATAACAACTAAAACATAAACGCTTTTGCAGCTCAATTTCCCGACTACTATACGTTACGTCTTTTTACCACCTTACCCAAGTTTGTAACACGACCGTAAAAGTAATTGCCTAAAAAAGGTGAAAGTTCTTAATACAAATTGGTTATTCAATTTAATAATCTTACCTTATACATAATCATTCATTCCAATTCATTAATCTAAAACACTTAATATTATGCACAAAAAACCAGTGAAAACGTATAAAAACGTTTTTATACGTTTTCGTCCGTTTTTAATTTTTTTCATCCGTTTTTACACGTTTTCTTCCGTTTTTATACGCTTTTATACATTTTCATATGTTTTCATCCGTTTTTAGACGTTTTCGACCATTTTTATACGTTTTCATCTGTTTTTATATGCTTTAATATGTTTTATATGTTTTGTCCGTTTTTATACATTTTTATAAGTTTTCGTCTGTTTTTATACATTTTCTTTCGTTTTTTACTTTTTATCCGTTTTTATACGTCTTCATCCGTTTACATTCGTTTTCGTCAGTTATGCACGTTTTTGTACGTTTTCGTCCGTTTCGTGCATTTTCGTAGGTTTTCATCCGTTTAATGCGATTTTATATGTTTTTAACCGTTTTCATCCATTATTGTCTGTTTTCGTAGGTTTTCGTCCGCTTTCGTTCGTTTTATACGTTTTTGTATGTTTTCGTCCGTCTACCTCTGTTTTCGTCATTTTTTGTTGCGTTTTTTATGTTTCATATGTTATATACGTGTTTTAAGTTTTAATACGTTTTATCCATTTTTATGCGTTTTTGTACACTTTATATTTTTTTGACATTTGTATACGGTTTTGTACGTTTTTATACGTTTTTATCCGTCTAAAAATGTACAAAAATGTATAAAGCATACAAGAATATACAAAAACGTACAAAAAAAATATATAAAAACGGAAAAAAAGAACAAAAACGGACGAAAACATATAAAAACGTACAAAATCGGATATAAACAGATGAAAACTTATAAAAACGTATAAAAGCGGTAAAAATGGATGAAAACGTATGAAAACATACAAAAGCGTACAAAAACACACAAAGCGGACGAGAATGGATGAAAAAGTATAAAAAAAACATGTAAAACCGTATAAAAACGTATAATAAGGATAAAAACAAATGAAAACGGACGAAAACGTATAAAAACATATGAAAACGTATAAAATGGTAAAAAAATGGATTGAAAACGTACACAAGCGTACAAAACGGATAAAACGGATGAAACCGGACATGAACAGATGAAAAAGTATAAAAACATGTAAAATAACGTATAAAAACGGATGAAACCGTATAAAATGGATAAAAACGAATGAAAACGGATGATAATTATAAAAACGAAAAAAACGGATGAAATCGTATAGAACCGTACGAAAACCTATAAAAACGTACAAAGATCCGAATATTAAAAAATTGATTATAAAAAGAAAAATGCTTGAAAAGAGCTTCATTTAAACATCTTTTCATTTTTTTTTAAAAGGAAAAAATATGACTCCATCGAAACGGGTTTTCAAAATTCTTAACACTTCTCTAGAGAAAAAAAAACCAGTCCCTTCTCTAGGAATCTAGAAACGAAAAAACCGAAATTTTTTTCACCAATTAAACGCCCTCTAATTATTTGGCCCATGACCTTAAGTAGCTTTGTGGAGCTAAAAATAGAGGTAAACGTGTTCGTTAAACGGGTTAATAGAGTTGTTTTTATATACTAGGAAGAAATAAAGGTATAGATTGATTTCAGGAAGTCTATAATGCTTTACAAGTTTCATTACACAAAATAAAAACATATAACATTGCACCAAATCTCTTTGCCATTGTTTTGACTTAAGACAAAACGCAACAGAAACACACAGTTATAAAATCTTACATCGCCGCAGCGTGTAATTATTGTTAGATAATAAAGGCCTATTGGCCCGACCCACTTGTTTAGGCCCAATAGTTAGGGTTTCGTCTATATCTTTTCTATTTAATTTATTGTAATGTGTTAGTTATAGTTGAATCTGAATAATATATTATTCATTTTCCCTCTGATTTTTACATGGTATCAGAGCTTGGTTAATTAATCGTTAGATTACCACACGAGAATACGAGGCCTGTTTTCATCGCATGTATACAGGAAATCCTCAATAATAGCGGCCTACGAGACTTGTTTTCCTCAGGTAAGTCGCAACCTACATTTGTTGACTAAATTGAGATGTTTGAATTATGTCAGTTTATTGATTGTTGTGTTTGAATTGATGACTTTGGCTATTGCGTTTGCATTTGTTATTTGGTTATGATAATTGCTACGTTATTTGATTTTTTGGCTTCTGTTGGGTATGACAATTTGGTGGATTAGTGTTCTCTATGGTACACTTTTGATTACTAGATAATGTTGGGTCCTTCAGTACCCAAGAGTCGTTAAAACAAGATTTGAATACAAATTAAGCTAAGTGTAAATGAAACCGAAAACATTCCTCGTCACTGAGTGAACAGTTACGCAGTGAGTTACCTTCAAGATGCTCAGGACGAGTCTAAGAAGAAAGATTCACCACACAGTGAGGCGGTACTCACTGAAGTGTTACTTGAGACAAAGAAGAAGGTAATAGATCAGTGAGCTTTAGACAAGAGCTCACTGAACCCAGTCTCCTCAACAACAACAACTGAAGACTGAAGACAAATGCTTGAAGAACCTAAAACCTGAATAAAAGGCGGGAAAAGAGGGAAGGTTTTAAGAAGATAAGAACAAGTCTTATCGGGGTCAGACAAACCATCCCTCAAGTGGCCAAAAGTCTAAGAAGTGTAAGGTCAGACACTCGAAGATTTATTGGCGCAATCCTACTGGTTCTTGGAAAGGACAACTACTGTTGTAGTTGTCAGACACGCTTCCTCTTTGTTTATCTAGTTTTAATCTTCAGTACTCTTGATTTGTTTGCCTATAAATAGCAAACAGATAGAGAAAAGTGGGTAAGGTATTCTTTTGCAATTAAAGCTTAGACTTTCACAAATACCCCTTTTCTTCTACAAAGAGTAATGTATCCCTGAGATAGCTCAGTGGGTGGAATTGTTACCACTTAAGCATAGCTTGAGTTTAGATAGGAGACACCATACCTTGTCTATTCAATCCCAAGTGTTTGTTCCGCAAAACACTTGGGTAATAGATTCTTTGATTCATTTCTAATAAGAATTTAAACGTTGAAAATACTGTGTGTTTTTTATATTAATGTTTCATTAACTGTTAGAAGTAATCATTACATTGTATTAGTCATAAACACAAATAGATTAACTTTCTAGTTAACTCTAAGCGTGTTAAGGGAACAACAAGTGGTATCAGAGCCTCTGGTTTATAAAATCTTTCAAAATTAACCAAGAGTGCTCAAGGTTTTTAAAACCAAGATCCTACTATGACTGATGCAAATGTGCCCCAGCTAGTCGACAAAAAAGGGAGGAAGCTTTTCAGCTGTTGCCCCACGATTTGAAGCTGGTAAATTTAGCAAGTGGAAAAAGCGAATGCTTTGCTACTTGACTGGTATGGAACCATACTACATTACTTGTGTCAAAGATGGTCCTTATGTCCCAAAGACTGCTGAAGGGCTAAACAAGCCTGAGGCTCAATGGACCATTGATGAGAGGAGGGTGGTCAATCAAGACCAACGCCTGAAAAGCATCATTATATCATGTCTTCCTGACGATATAATGGAATCAGTCATCAACTGTTCAACAGCCAAACAAACTTGGGATGACTTGGTCAATAGCTTTGAGGGTCCCTCAGATACCAAGGAAAACAGGGTCATGGACATGAAACTTGAGTATAATACTTTCAGGGCAAAAGACTCTGAAAGTCTCTCTCAGACTTATACCAGATACAAGACCTTGATAAACGAACTATCAAATGATGGTGTAGTTTTGTCTAAGCATGAGACAAATGTTGGCTTTGTCAACAGTCTCCCTGAGAAGTGGCTAAACTTCTCACAAGGCCTGAGGAATGCTAATCACATTCAGACCCTTGAGCTCCCTGAGATCTATAGGAAGTTTGTCTATGAAGACAACTTAATCTCAAGGAGATACCCTGACTCAAAAGCTCTTGAGTCCAAAAAGGCCTTGACCTCCACACCCATATCAACTGCCTTTTATACTAATGGTGTTGTGCAGGACTTTCAAGAAGATTCTGAGGATGAAATTGATGAAAGGACTAGTGATGAGTACCTAAAAGATTTAAACTTGGAATTCCAAGAGAGGGCACTCCTTGCTAGTTCAAAACGTTTCATCAAAAGAAACCAGTCCAACTTTTCAAAAGGAAAAGCAAATGAAACCACTGAATGCTTTAATTGTGGTAAAAAGGGTCATTTTGCTAGGGACTGTTATTCTAAAACCACCTCAGAACCCTCTTACAAATTTTCAGGAAATAGTTCCTCTAGAACTGGCAAGTTTCAACCTAGAATGTTTCAGTCGACCCAACAATTTCAAAACAAGGGTCAAAAAGACTTTGAAGCAAAATATAGGAAAGCCAAGGCTAAACTTGCAATTCTTAAAACTAATCCCTCTATTTCTCAGGCTGCTCAAACATCCAAACCTGTTCAGGCAAAGAACAAGGTTTTAGTAGCTGAAGCTTATGATTGGGATGAAGAAGAGGTATCGTCAGATAAGGAAATTAGAGTGAGTGCACTGATGGCACTCTCTGAAGGTGATCAAGTGGCTGTTGGGAAAAGCCATGCAAGGAATGGAGAGTGGGTAAACATCACCATGAAGAAGGTAAACACTTTACTTTCTATGGATGATGATTCTGATTGGCAGTCTTACATGAATTATATTTGTGTAGATCTTAAATTTGTTAAGGAACAAAGGCTTAACATGTTTTCAAAATACAACAACATAGTGTCAGAATTGAATAAATGTAGAGATGAATTGCTTGTACTGAAGCATGCCAAATTAGAAAAAATTACTCTACAAATTCAGAACACTGAAATTTTGAAACAAAACCAAGCCCTACAAACTGAACTTAACAAAGAAAAGTCTGTCATCCAAGGCTGGACCAAAAAGAACCCCAAGGTCTTTGATACTGTGGGTTTAATCCCTAGGAAAACAATAGGAATTGACCATCACATGGTTAACCCCTATGTAAGTCCCAGTGAATTGACCTTTGTTCCAGCTGGCATATCATTTGAGCAAGAAATGCTTGACAAGTCAAATGACTGGATTGTCAGGGACAACCCAGTCAGTAAGTTACCAAACTTTGAGACTGGAAAGATCTTGCTTTCTGAAAGTCAGGCTTTGAAAAATATGCTTGGACTTACTGAACAACTCAGTAAGCTTGAACTCACTGAACAACTCAGTAATACTGAGTCATTGAATGAGTCTGAATCAGAATCATATCCACCACTCCCACCACTGAATACACTTCAGGGTGCTGCACCCAACTTAGGCCTCCCACCAATGGTCTACTCTCAACACTCTCCAAAGGAGAGGTGTAAGGAATTAAATATTCCATAGATTTGATGATCAAAAACAAGAAGAATGAAACATATAGAATACTGAATGATAAGCAAAATACATGGTACTGCCAGTTCAAGAAAGGTACTATTAGTGTATTTTATGGTACTGCTGGTCCAAGAGCAAGGTACTGCTAGACCAACAAGGTACTGCTGATTCACAAGCTAGGTACTGCCAGTGCAAACTCAAAGGTACTGCTAGTTCAACACAAAGGTACTGCTAGTACAACAAGGTACTGCTAGTACAAAATGAGACTGCTGCTAGTGTAACAACCTGCTGCTAGTTCAAACGAAGGTGCTGCTGAATCAATGAGTCACTCTGCTGCTACAAAGATAAGAACGAAGAAGATATTATTTTGTATGAGTCATGTTTATACAAATATAATATCTAGATATTTTATCAAGTCATCAAGTTGAACACTCAAGATACAAGTTGTATCTTATTGACTTGACACATGTAAAAGCAAGTGGATGACTAAAGACTTATCAAGTTTGTAATGATCTCCTTATGTTATAAAAGGAATATCATACCCCTTAGATTAAAGTGTCTTGGTTGTGATTGAAACAATCAACACCAAAGTGCTTCGTACTCTCAAATTACAACAACACAAAGTTGTGTTAAAATGTAAGAGCACTTAAAGAGTGTGTGTGGGAACATCAGACGAGGGGTCTGATGTTGTTTATTTTTGTTAAGCCTCAAGGATCATTGATCCCTGTTAGAGTGTAACCGTATTACTAATGATCAAGTAGTATTGGGGCTGAGTTTAATAACAAAGAGAAAGTTTGGCAAAACCTTGTTGTGATAGTATTGTATTCTTCATTTGAATATTCCGCCAATATTATCATTGTTCTTTAAACGTAGAAATCCTAGATAAAGGCTTAACAGCCTAGAGCCCATAAACGATCACGTAACTTGTTTTAGTAGATGTAAGTAGGTCTAAAACGAGTTTCCACAAGAGGTCAGGAATGGGTAAAACAATCCTGAAAAGACCAACACTTGAAGTCTCAGTAAATACTGATGACTCATCTTCTTCAGTCCCTTCTGAAGTAATAACCCAAAGCCCTGACTCAAAAAATTTGATCAGTTGGCTGAAATGGTCAGGAAACTGGGTGAGAAGATTGCATCTTCTGAGAAACCTTCTCAATCCAAGAAGGAACAAAAACCAGCTTCCTCAAAGACCAAACCCAAACCCTCAAAACCTCAAAAAAGATGTGAACTGTGTAACTATACCAATCATATCACTGATGATTGCTATAGAATTCTTTATTGCATGATCTGCAAAATGGATGATCACAGGACCTCTGATCATAAAACACACTCAGTCACATCAAAGATGGAAAGCCTTAAAGCTCAGTCTTTAAACTACCCTTCTGATTCTAAACAGAAACAGAAACAAAAGGCAAAACCTTTTGCACCTTGCCCTTACTGTGGGTTCAATGATCACCATCCTAAGGATTGTCAAATTGACAATTGTTGTGAAAATAGTGGAAATTCCACTCATGACACCTCAGGAGGTGATAAGGCCATTCAGGCCAGAAGAGGTATGACAAATTCAGCCTCTCAGTCTACTGAGTCTACATCTGCAATCAAATGCATAATTTGTGGTAGCTCAGTCCACTCCACCACTGACCATAAATCAATTGTAAATATTAAAAAGACCCCCAAAGCTAAGCCCTCCAAGAAGTGGAGTCCTAGAAAGAACTAACCCAGTTTACTATTTGTGCAGAAACATGTCAGGGATCCTGTTTGGCATCTAGATAGTGGATGTTCAAGGAGCATAACTGGTGTGAAGCAGTATGTGCACAAGTATGTTGATGAATCAGGACCCAAAGTGATATTAACTGATAACTCATCATGTCTCACTGAAGGTTATGGTTCAGTAAACTGCAATGGTATAGTCTTTACTAGGATAGCTTATGTAAATGGTCTTAAATACAATTTGATCAGTGTCAGTCAACTATGTGATGCTAAATATGATGCTAAATACATAGTTCAGTTTGATGGTAAACAAGGAATCATCTTCAATGCTAATAAGGAAGTTGTCCTTATTGCACCAAGAAGACATGATGTTTATGTGTTGGACATGACCAGTCTGACTCAGAATGGAACTTGTCTCTTTACCAAGGCCACTGATACTCTCAATTGGCTTTGGCATAAGAGACTCTCCCACCTAAATTTCAAAAACATAAACAACCTTGTTAAACAAAACAAGGTCCTTGGCTTACCATCTCTTGTGTTTTCAAAGGATAAACCATGCTCAGCTTGTGAAAAAGGTAAACATCACAGAGCATCCTTTAAAACCAAAACCAACTTTTCCATCAGGAACTGCCTACATCTTCTTCATATGGATCTATTTGGACCAATTAGTCCTAGATCCATTAACCATGAGAAATATACTCTGGTCATTGTAGATGAATACTCAAGATACACTTGGGTATACTTCCTGATCAAAAAGAGTCAGGCAGCTGAAACAATAATGTCCTTTGTCAGGAACATTGAAAATCAAAATGACATCAAGGTCAAACAGATTAGGACTGACAATGGAACAGAGTTCAAAAATTATGAACTTGAATGTTTCTGAATTGAGAAAGGAATTTCCCAAAATTTTTCCTCACCATACACACCTGAACAAAATGGTTTGGCTGAAAGGAAAAATAGAACTCTCATTGAAGCAGCCAGAACAATGCTAAATGGATCAGTCCTTTCCAAACACTTTTGGACTGAAGCAGTTAAGACTGCCTGTTACACACAAAACAGATCCATCATTGTCAAGAGACATAGCAAAACTCCTTATGATTTATTCAAGGGAAGGATCCCTGACATCAGCTACTTTCATGTCTTTGGGTGTCCTGTGTTTATTCATAATCACAAGGATCACTTACGAAAATTTGATGCCAAAGCTGATGATGGATACTTCCTTGGATACTCCCTTGTCTCAAAGGCCTTCAGGGTGTTCAACACTAGGAGACAGCATACTGAGGAAACATTTCATGTTACCTTTGATGAGAGCACTGATGCTATCAGTGTCTCTAACAACTCAGTGGAAGAGATAGGTATTGATGAATCATCAAGATACCCTCCTGATGAACATCATCCTGAAAATGGTCCTTCCACTCAGTACCAAGCAAATGCTGACATCTCCTATTACATCATTCCCCAAGAAGGCATTGACTATGAAGAAACATTTGCACCAGTAGCAAGGATGGAAGCCATCAGGATCTTCCTTGCTTTTGCTACATACATGAACTTCAAGGTGTACCAAATGGATGTTAAAAGTGCATTCTTAAATGGTTCACTGAAAGAAGAAGTTTATGTCCAGCAACCTCCTGGATTTGAAAGCCATGAGTTTCCTGACTATGTCTGCAAGCTTAACAAAGCCCTTTATGGACTGAAACAAGCTCCCAGGGCATGGTATGAAACTCTTTTAGCCTTCTTGATCCAAAACAAATTTGTCAGAGGCAAGATAGACAACACATTGTTTATCTACAAGAAAAATAATGATGTCATACTAGTACAAGTGTATGTTGATGACATCATCTTTGACTCAACAAGTTTCAAACTTTGCAAACAATTTGAAAAACTAATGGCAAAGAAATTTGAAATGAGCATGATGGGAGAACTGACTTACTTCCTTGGTCTTCAAATCAAGCAGACTGATAAAGGAACCTCTATCAGTCAAGAGAAGTATGTCAGAAACCTACTGAAGAAGTATGAGCTCAGTGACTGTGCCTCAGTCAAAACTCCGATGGTACCCCCAAACAACCTTGGTCCTGATCTCACTGGAAAACCAGTAAATCAAACTCTTTTTAGAGGAATGATAGGATCACTGATGTATCTACTTGCATCAAGGCCTGATATCCAATTCTCAGTCTGTTTGTGTGCCAGATATCAATCTGACCCAAGAGAATCTCATATCACTGCTGTGAAAAGGATATTCAGATACCTGAAAGGTACTCCATGCCTTGGATTATACTATCCAAAATGCTTAGGCCTTTATCTTAAAGGATACTCAGACTCTGACTATGCTGGATGCAACATGGACAGAAAAAGCACTTCAGGCTCCTGCCAAATTCTTGGTGGAAAACTAGTCTGTTGGAGGCTAAGAAGCAACAGTCAGTTGCCATGTCCTCAGCCGAAGCTGAATATGTTGCAGCAGCAAGTTGTTGTGCAAATGTACTCTAGATGAAAAGTCAACTCAGTGACTATGGAATTCAGTACAAGATGGTTCCCATCTTTTGTGATAACACAAGTGCAATTGCCATCTCAAACAACCCTGTTCTTCATCAGAGAACAAAACACATTGATATTAGATATCATTTCATCAGGGACCATGTCATGAATGGTGACATAGAATTACACTTCATTCCTACTGAATATCAGCTAGCTGATATATTCACCAAGCCATTGGATGAACCAACTTTCACAAGACTGAAAGCTAAACTTGGAATGTTGGATATTGAGAATCAGTCCACTGATTGATTCCATCCAAATAAGTGTAAATTCTGAAAATCCAGGTCCCTGACTCAATGTGTACTTCAGTGAAAAGAATCACTGAAACCTCATAAACTAAGCCCAAGTTCCTGAAATGTTGGACTTCAGGAACTAAACCCAAGTTCCTGAACCCTTGAACCTCAGGAATTAAACCAAAATTCCTGAAACACTAGAACCATCAGTGACTCAACCCAAGTCCTGACAATCAGGTTCACTAAATGAAAAGTCATTCAGGGCCCTCAAGAGACATTAAATACTAACTTAAATGCTCTAAGTATCTAGTTAGTAAATATCCGAGGTTGGTAACTGAATTCTTATTTAATATAAGAATATTTGTTCTTTTGCCTTTCTGGCTTCCACCTCTGGGCCCCCACATTCCCACTTGGCATTAAATGCCTCTCCAATCACATTACAGATATGTGATGACTCATCTCTGCAAATTACACTTTTGCAGAACTGCTCAACTGTTCACCTTGACTGTTGCGCCAAACCAGGGAAAGTGGAGTGGTGGCATTAAATGCGGATCCCAAAACATTTTATTCAAAACAGTTTCCAAAAATTCTTTTTGAATAAATAAAATCCGCTTAATACCCAAATTACCCTCCACTTCACTTCCCTATAAATACCCCATACAAAAAAAAAAAAAAAAAAAAAAAAAATCTTGTGTGTGTGTTCTTAGGCTTTAGAAACCCAGAATCATTTGTTAACCCAGACCTACCAATACAAATGGCTTCTTCTAATGCTATCATATACGCCCCTAATGTGGAATTCATATTAGAGGGTGTAGACCTCACCAAGAACAATGTGGTAGGAAACTTTGCCTATCCACAAAAGTTCTATGCGTACAAGAATGTAGTGAAGTATCTTCAAAACTGCTTTCTTGCTACGGCATTCACCAAGACCCCCTCAGTCATCTACCATGACTATTTGAGGGAATTCTGGTGTACTTCAGTGGCAACCAACCCTGAGGACACCAAAGAATCCATCATCACATTCACAGTGATGAATGGGAGAAGGACCCTCTCCTTGGATTACAAAACCTTCATCAAGGCCACTGGTCTTGATTTCGCTGAGGCCTTTGAGCCCAACCCTACTGACCAAGAGGTTAAAGCAGAATTGCTTTATCTAGGACCTCATGACCCTAAGCGTCCTACAATGGCCGCCGGAGCCTTATTGGAGAAGGCTCCAATAGTTAAAACCTGGTTCCACCCTATCTGGAGGATCCTGATGACCTTCATCATTCAGGTCCTTGGAGGGAATAAATCCTCCACGGAGCAGTTGAACTCATCACAACAATTGATGTTGTTCAGTCTCCTGGAGGGTAGAAAAATTGATATAAGAGGAATAATCTTCCATGACCTTGTTGCCAAGCTCTCAGGGAAATCTATGCAAAGATTTATGTCTTATCCTAGGTTTATTTCCTGCGTGCTTCAGGACCTATTAGGTCCTGACTATGTTAGGTCTGACGTTGAAGGTTCAAAACCTGACGTCCTACATAAGACCAATTATACTAGTGGCATTCCTGAGGTACAACCCATTGCCCTGACCAACTACATGCTGGTGGTTATTCAGGGGGAGAACGCTGTTTCTCCAGTACCTTCACCTACAAATAAGGTGAAGAAGACAAAGAAGGGTCAGTCCAGTAAGGTGGTTAGACCCAAACCACTCGTCACTGAGACTGATGCCTCAAACAACCCTAAACAAGGGTTAAACTTGGCCGAGACCTCTGAGACACCCGTCACTGAGACCCTCTTGACCCAAAAACAAATGCCAACGGAGGATACTGAGAAATCATCCTCAGTGTCCTCGGGCAAACACTTTCCTCATGATTCCACTGACAAAAACAAGTCATTGGAGTCAGGAACCTCCACCCATTCACATCCCGATGAAGGCACTGACAAATCACAATCAGGGCCTGAGGGAGAAAAGGGTCCTGAATCCTCGGTTGAGCAGCACTACTCAACTGGGAAGGGGACCCACACCCAATCACATCCCACTAATGTCCCGGAGAAATCACACTCAGGGTCTCAGGGAGTCAAGGACCCTGAATCCCCAAAAGGGCAGAACAACCCTGATGGGAAGGGGGTCCATCAATCATCACAAACAGTGCCTCATGATAGTTCTGAAAAACACCCATCAGGACTTGAAGGCGCTAAGGGGGACAAAGACTCAGAGGGATATAAACCACCCGCTGATACGGAACCCATAAACCCCTCAGGCGGATCCATTCTCTTGGGAACTGACCCCAAACACCAGGCTGAGAAATCAGTTATTATGGTTAGCCAGGCTAAGCAAACCCACTCAGTTTTTATGGCGGGGTCAGGACCTGGCCAAAACCAAGGCAAGTCTTCTTATGAAGAGGAGCCGGGTACCTTTTTGGAGATTGAGTCTATGGTGGATATTAAGGCTCTTCTTGATTCTGAAGATGATCTTAAGGAAGAGAGTGAGGAGGAAGTTTTTGAGGCAGGTGATGACATGGAGACTGACGCCCAACCTACTGAACAATCGCATCAGTCTTCTCCTCATGGTGAAGAATCTGAATCTCAGGCTGATCATTCTTCAGATTCTGAATCATCCTGCCCTCCTGAGCTCAAGAAGTATGACAACATTCTTCCTCTGACTGAAAGGCAATTGGTCAAGTTCCTACAAAAGGCCAACAATGCTCTCTTTACTGGGCTCACTGAAGAATTGTTTGATCAACACACTGAAGCTGCTGTTCATTATGTCGATCTGAAGGAATCAGTGGAATCCTATCATGATGATGTTAATGAGCACAAGTCATCTATCTCCTTCTCCCTGACGAACCTTGATCATAATCTTAAGTTGTTCAACGAGTCTCTCACTGCAATACAAAAGAGCGTTGAAACTATTCAAGCGTCAGTGAAAGATGACCCTGAGCTTAACAAGAAAATTCTTCAGGCTTCTGAGATCTACCAGCAACAATCTACTCAGCTGGCTGAGCTGGTAAACATACTGACCTCCTCAAATCTTCAGGGACTCAGCTCTATAGTGGACTCCATCAGGTCTTCCCTGGGTCTTATGGAGTCCCACATGTCATCTTTTGCTAATTATTCTTCTTCCATGGCTTGGACTCTTGGGCCAAGGATGACTGCACTAGAGGCTTCTCAGGCTTCTCTTGAGGCTAAGGTCTCAACTCTTCAGAAGGACACCTCAGACATCAAATCAATGATGACTGAGATCTATCAGGCCTTCAAAGGTCAGGCTCCCTCAACTTTAGTGAGCACACCAACTTTTGCTCTCACCGAAGGTCAAGCAACAGTTGAGGGGGAGAGAGTCACTGAAGAAGAACAACCTGAACAACCTCCTTCTCACACTGAGAGGGAGGTTCCTGAGACAAACCCATCTTCATCCCACCAAGACAAAGGCAAAGGCATTCTAACAACCACTAAGCCTGAGTCTACAATCTTGGTGCCTGCTTCCTCTGAAAGAAGGCAAGACCCTGATGAGCCAGTCAGGGTCCCTTATGAGGTAAATGGAAAAATACTTCTTCTCACAAATGAGGAAATTCAGGCTCATATGGAGAAAGAGGAGGCAATGAAGAAGGCAGCTGATGAAGAAAGGGCAAGCAAGGCTGCTCTTATTCAGGTGGTACACGAAGAGGCCAAAAAGATTGGGTTGCCTCCAAAAGTTGTCTCAGGAAGAAAAGGTAGGGAGACCTTCGTGAAAGCTCAGTCTGCTAAGATGTTGGCCCTCAGGGAGAAAAGGGAAGAAAGGTTAAAGAGAGCTCAGTCTGCTAAGATGTTGGCCCTCAGTGGGTCATGACAAGCAGGTTGAAACCAGAACCAATCACTGATGTCAAGATTCATCGAAACACCAAGCCTGCCATTGTTACTGTCTACAGAGGTGCTGACAAGAGAAACTTTGAGGTTCATAACCCCTTCAGATTCGCTGACTTCGGGATCACTGAATTGGATGAGTTGGGTCCAATAATAGCGAAAAAATCAAATGTTGTGGTCCCTGGTCTATTGAAGTCCCTGAGTCTGAGGTATGAAAGATTGGCAGCAACACCTCAGGAACTTGGTATTCCCTCTCCTCTTCCTGCTTCAGCAGAACAGCCTGCTCCCTCTCAGTCTTCCTCAAGAAAGAGAAAGAAGATTGAAGCTGAGCCTGAGATCAAGGTCCCTGGTCTGGATTGCAACAGAGCCCTCCCTGAAGGAGTTCCATTTAGGAACAACTTGGTCATCGAACAACCTGAAAGAGGTTTGTTCTTCACTGATGAGTTTGGAGACCCAGCCTTCGAAAGATGGAGTGATATTGACCAATCAGGAATCAAGGCAATGATGGGTTTCCTCATGATGGCCTCACCAATCAAGACTCCTGAGAATGTGAGGTTCTGCCAAGACCTGAGAACAAAGATTCAAGAGCATCCTGACCAGCATGAGCTAGAGTCCAAGAAGTCAAAGCTTGAAGCCCTAGGTTATAAGATTGACTAAATGAATCTGCCAACACCACCACTATCCTTGTACTATGTATAGTTTTGTTAGGACTTGTAATAATATTAATAAGATGATGTTTTTGTTATTTCAGTGTCCTTATTTACTTTCTAGTACATTCAGTATGAGCAGAAGTCATTAGCTCACTCATAACTGATCAAAAACACTTAAGCATAATTTATATCCAAATAGGGGGAGATTGTTGGATCCTTCAGTACCCAAGAGTCGTTAAAACAAGATTTGAATACAAATTAAGCTAAGTGTAAATGAAACCGAAAACATTCCAAGTCACTGAGTGAACAGTCACTCAGTGAGTTACCTTCAAGATGCTCAGGACGAGTCTAAGAAGAAAGATTCACCACATAGTGAGGCGGTACTCACTGAAGTGTTACTTGAGACGAAGAAGAAGGTAATGGATCAGTGAGCTTTAGACAAGAGCTCACTGAACCCAGTCTCCTCAAAAACAACAACTGAAGACTGAAGACAAATGTCTGAAGAACCTAAAACCTGAATAAAAGGCGGGAAAAGAGGGAAGGTTTTAAGAAGATAAGAACAAGTCTTATCGGGGTCAGACAAACCATCCCTCAAGTGGCCAAAAGTCTAAGAAGTGTAAGGTCAGACACTCGAAGACTTATTGGCGCAATCCTATTGGTTCTTGGAAAGGACAACTACTGTTGTAGTTGTCAGACACGCTTCCTATTTGTTTATCTAGTTTTAATCTTCAGTACTCTTGATTTGTTTGCCTATAAATAGCAAACAGATAGAGAAAAGTGGGTAAGGTATTCTTGTGCAATTAAAGCTTAGACTTTCACAAATACCCCTTTTCTTCTACAAAGAGTAACGTATCCCTGAGATAGCTCAGTGGGTGGAATTTTTACCACTTAAGCATAGCTTGAGTTTAGATAGGAGACACCATACCTTGTCTATTCAATCCCAAGTGTTTGTTCCGCAAAACACTTGGGTAATAGATTCTTTGATTCATTTCTAATAAGAATTTAAACGTTGAAAATACTGTGTGTTTTTTATATTAACGTTTCATTAACTGTTAGAAGTAATCATTACATTGTATTAGTCATAAACACAAATAGATTAACTTTCTAGTTAACTCTAAGCGTGTTAAGGGAACAACAAGTGGTATCAGAGCCTCTGGTTTATAAAATCTTTCAAAATTAACCAAGAGTGCTCAAGGTTTTTAAAACCAAGATCCTACTATGACTGATGCAAATGTGCCCCAGCTAGTCGACAAAAAAGGGAGGAAGCTTTTCAGCTGTTGCCCCACGATTTGAAGCTGGTAAATTTAGCAAGTGGAAAAAGCGAATGCTTTGCTACTTGACTGGTATGGAACCATACTACATCACTTGTGTCAAAGATGGTCCTTATGTCCCAAAGACTGCTGAAGGGCTAAACAAGCCTGAGGCTCAATGTAACTAATTAATTTAGCAGGTGAGGAAAATTGGTGTGAAGCTAAGTTGGTTAAGAGTCAGTATGCTAAATTATTGATTTTGACCTGTGTTCATATTCGGATTGTGTTTGTTCAGTAGGTGTTTGAGTTTATGTCTGAATGGTGTTTGTTCTTATGATTTTGTGTTTGTGATTATGCTCGAATTTTGTGCTTGTGTTCAGATTTTGTTTGTGTTTATGCTCGGTTTTGTGTTCGTGTTAAGCTTCAGATTATGTTTGTGACTATGCTCGGATTTTATTTAGAATTCGAAACCCACTGTGGTGGATTCACAGTGGTGTACTTAGGTCGATTTGGTCATGGTTTGATTTCCAGAAAAACACATCCACGAAGGGTGTGTTGTGTTGGTTGTCTCAAATTTTAGGTATAACACTTCTTGGTCTTGTGTGGTAAACTAATAACGACTAGCATAAACTTGATCTTTCTAGTGTGTCTCGGTTGTATTGTGAGCCGAGAGGCCATGGATTTAAGTCACTCGAGCTCAACTAGAGTAGTTGACTGGTTGTTCTTGTCTTTTGATTCGACCACCACCCACAAAGAGTGGCATAATCTGCTTCGAACACAAACAGGTGTTGTTTTAGCACTTGGTTATAAAACACACAC
Source organism: Artemisia tridentata subsp. tridentata (assembly GCA_021014915.2). Classification (NCBI taxonomy): domain Eukaryota; kingdom Viridiplantae; phylum Streptophyta; class Magnoliopsida; order Asterales; family Asteraceae; genus Artemisia; species Artemisia tridentata. The sequence goes on from CP139508.1 coordinate 430,161,340, forward strand.
GGGGTGTGTTATTCTTGCTCGGTCAAAAAGGGTCTCAAACCCTTGTACGAGGGCACGGTTTGGGTTGTGTCATGTTCACAAGGTCGAGGACACTTGACCCATTTTACTTGATCACTCGAGCCTCGGTGAGGTCGAGTGATGCTCGGGTTGAAGTGGTAAAAAGATAGGTCAAATGCAGGGCTCGAGTCCCCCTTACGTTGTTCTGTACAAACAGTTATAACAAAAAAGAAAAACACCTGTGACTTGTGTATTGTACTAAATTTTGTGTTACTGGATTTTTTTTATCCATGATTGGGCCGAAGCCCTTTTAAACTTCAAAGGGATTGTGGTGTTCAATTTTGCTAGACTGGGCCGAAGCCCATGTATCAAATATAGGGTCTGTTAAGTTTATCAGTCCAATCTAGAGTCGAGTTCATTTGTTCCATGTTGGGCCACAGCCCAATCTGCCAAATCCTAACATAAGAGTGGGTTTGAATAATCTATTTCGGAACACGAGTTGTTGTCGCAATTGTCCAAGTGATCGTTCCCGATTATTGCAACTTTGTATTTCACGACTTACAATAACTCTACTTGTTACCGACTCGTTACACTTCACCAAATCACTAAAATCTCGTTATATATATATCTAAACCATACAACATATTTAGGTATCTCGACATGATTTTTATAAACAAATCGACCAAGTTAGTTTTACTCTACACATACAACTAGAAAACTCTTTTATGCATTTAATAACTATGAGAACAAAGTGAAAACTAAACTTGTGAAATTAAAGTCGTTCATTAATATATACCACTTATTTGATCTCATATAAACTTGACGTACTTTATCAAAACTCATATAGATTTATTAGATTATAAAATGATTATTAAACACTAACCTTATAACTTTTGTTAGCACGAGGAAACCAAAACTTGTACTCGCGTCATGCCCGCCTATTGTCAAAAGTATATTTCATTAAATGTAATAATCAATATTGAGGAATTTTAAACGTATCTTTTCTTTTATAAAAACTATATATATAATATATATATACACACACCATCTTTCTCATACACACACTTATACATGTAATATATATACACACACTTAGTAATATATACTCACTTAACGATAACGTTTCCATATGCCGTCAATGTCTAATATTTGATGGAGATTGTTTTCGTACATAGTCTTTCAGTTACTGTCAAACCGGAGACTTGTTCATACACTTATGCACTTCCAAGAGCCAATACCTTCAAATTTTTAGAAAAATATTTTAAACTTAAATGTTGCCACACCAGTAACAATAACATAAACTCTCTAAAACTTTTGCATTTAATTAAATTTCGTTAAGTCTTAAACTTAGTCTGTGAACTAAAACAAACCTTACTAATCTAGGTCGCGTGTTGGTGCTGAACACTATCTGAACTATTGTATTATCTGACTGCTATTTGCCAAGTTGAGTTTATAGCCCCACTCTATTTAAACTTGTTTTACAATCGGGGTGAGAAACATGCAAAACTCTTTTATGGACCAAAACTATTGTCTATGCTATTATGTGGATTAGCCTAAGCCCTGTTATGTCCCATTATGCCCAACTCATGAACTGTCAATTCCTGCTGGGAAGCGCGAATGTTATAAATAGATCTATTGGGAGTAATGTCCCCGTTCGGATTGACCGGATAGGCAAACGAACGTATACCATGTCAAAACACAAGTGTCTGGGATAAACACTTGCCGGGCCTTTATATTTAACATGCTTCTAGAGCATGCACACTGTTATAGCTTCGGTTGCATGAATATAGTGCTAGCATAATAGACTATATTTTTTTTATATGGCATTACATGGGTTGTAATGTTCATATACCAAACTCATAGTCCAAACTATTGATTTTACTGCTTATTGATAAACCTATGAACTCACCAGCTTGTTGCTGACTTTTAGCATGTTTTTCTCAGCTGTTTAGGCTGATTGAATATTACAAGATTGTGGCATGGCAAAGGTCATAAACTACTTTCTGAAGTGCTGTTGCATTTAACTATGACTTGTTTTGAATAGGACAGCTGAACTTATGGGCCTTATTTTCTGAACTCAAACTTTATTGTAAACTTATTTAACTTGGTTGAATGTATTAAAACGGAGTATGTATTCCGTTCTTTATTACCTTGTGTTGTGATTTTCAATTTAGTAGCACCCTATGACCCGAATGCTTCTGCAATACCAGATTTTGGGGGTGTTACAGATTGGCATCAGAGCCTAGGTTATAGAGAACTAGGTATATATAAACCCTAAACTATAACCGCTTTTTACAAAAACAAGTCCCTATGACCACCACTTACCTGCCTGCCTTGCTTGCTGTTTATTTGCTGGTTACTTGTCTTAACTATATGTTACTGTTTGTTGATTTTACTCAAGTACATGTACTATAAGTATTTTATGTATACTTATACATACTTAACTTACACTATTTACTATGAGTATTTTTTATATACTTACACACATATACCATTTTTGTCATAGTCTATGTCTTCCCACGACATCCCTCAGATCTCGTCGGGCTCAGATGATCTCTATATGCAGGTGCTACAGGCTTACCATGCACCAGACCCCGACCTCATTGAGCCTACACCTACTACAGCACTACCTACATCCACTACTGATCATATTCCTGTCCAGCCTACCTCTATTATTGATACTACCATACAATCTACCCCATATGTTCATACTCTCCCTGTTCGTCGCACCATCTACATGCGCATCCCAGGACGTCAACTGCGGTACTCAGACCTACCATCCCCACTGATGCGTGGTCTTGCAACCTTACAACAGGTTTTACCTCTCGAGGGATCTCAGGAGGCTTACAACCCCACCAGGCAGTGTACCTGACCGATGTAGTATAGTGTAGTGGTAAGTACGAGGGATTGATCGTTCTCCACAGGGAATAGTGTTCGTTAGGTATGAAAAACTACTTTAATAGGTCTAAGGGTGAGAGAAGATTCTTTTTTGTGTTTTTATATTTTTATGAAAGCAAGTAAAATCTCGGGTTTGAAAGAGTGGGCGGAATTAGTTGCTAGTCAACTAACCCAAATTACTACGAATGCAAATAAAATAAAATAACAAAAATGAAAATGTTGGTGAAAACTTTTGTGGAGGGAAATGTGTTTACTTAGATTTCCTTACTCCCTAACTATCTTTTACCGGTTGATTAGTGTGTATTAGTTGCGTGGATGACGGGTGTATTCCTTAATACCAGTCGTGGGGTGGCGTACGTACTTCCCCAACTCTACAAGCTCCTACTTCACTCCTATGTCGAGCCGACTAGGAAGCTCCTAACATGGGATCATTAGAATTCGCTTGTGCATTAAATACAACCATAAAAACCTTTAGTACGCATTGGTTCATGTTTCTTAAGACGTTCAAGCAAGTTACCGAATAGGAAGTTAGCCAGTTTTCTTAAGCCTAACATAGATGAACAATCATCAAATACAACTAACAACACACTAATAACCAATAATCAATAGCTAGGTTTCATTAGATCTAAGCAAACACAAGATAAATCTAGCCTAACATGTTAAACAAAAGACAAGAATAAGATAGAATCAAACAACACATAGACATATTGAATGATTAATTGATAACTTATCTTCAATGTAACATGGAAGATCTCAAGGCAAAAAGCCTTGAAAGAGCTGCCAAATTCGTCCTAGGGTTTTCACACACAAAGTTCCCCAATAAGTTCCACACTAATGACAAAGAATTGCAAAACTATATATAGATTTTTAGATCTGACGGCGTCACGTTATGGAGTGTGACGCCGTCACCTCGCCGCTTTTAGGGTTCTCAGCTTGACGCCGTCAGACTATGAACGTGACGCCGTCCCTCTTTGAATTATAACGTGACGACCTTGATCAAATTAAAGGGTGACGCCGTCAGAATTTCCATGCAATTTTCTCTGGCTTATCATGAGTAAATTTCACATCCACCACTTTTGCCAAGCCATGACGCCGTCCAGGGTTAATCCTGACGCCGTCAAAGGTAACTTCCAGCAGGATTTTGAGACTTTGTCGTTTTCTTCACTTTTATGCTCCAAAAACGTCCAAAATGCCTCCTTTTCCAGATTTCTTCTCAAAAGTACCTAAAATGACAAAAGGAACGATTTAGGGCAATATTTGATCAAATAAATACGATTTAGGGCTTAAATGACCCCTTAAAAGCGGTACACTTTTCGCTTCATCAAATACCCTTACACTTGAGATTTGTTTGTCCTCAAGCAAATGCGCTTTTATTCTAATCAAAATACATGTTAGGGTCATTTAATGCTAACATAAAAGTAATTACAACAAATATTCGTTCCACTTTAATCATAATAAGCACGGAGATTATAAACTAGCACCTCACAAGTAGTGTTTAGATACTCACATCTCTCAAGTGTCATCAAAATAAATCTCATAAATGAAAACGGATAATATCTCTCACTACCTGTCATAGCAAATAGATTACCATAGGCTTGGGAAAGGATCGAAAACCTCCTCCACTAGGCGTAAGCACCTAAGATAAACTATCTAAGAGGGCTTTTAAATGGGTTATAACGTTAGGTGTAGGGAAAAGGAAAACACGGTTTTGTTGGATAAAGGATATTTTACTGGTGGCGAGTTAAAGATCTTGATCAATTACATGTACTATACAATGTTGCTAAGCCAAGACTCGACTCAATCTTAAGTTAAAAACAAAATAACAAAAACATAAAATAAACATAAAATGAAACGGGATGGTAGTCCGTATGTTTTTTCTACTTTTCTTTTTCTCTTTTTTCTTTTTTTTTTTTTTTTTTTTTTTTTTTTTTTTTTTTTTTTGCATACACTTTTGCCCTACCATCTAAAATAATACATCATCGGGGCATTGCATTCCCCTTACACTTGAACTTTTACATAACTTTACAATTAACTATTCTAATGACTCGAATTAAGATAATCAAAACACTTGGAGTACTTTTTAAACTATTTAGCACATATGGGGGTAATAAATGATGTTCTTCCCCATTACTTCATTACACTAGTACTTTACCCATGAGTCCCAATCGTCCCAAAACAATATGTACAAGGATATGACTCGACTTAGCAACCATGTAATCAACTAGATAATTAACTTGGGTTTAAACAAATGTTGTCACAATAATGCACTAAAAATGAGTGCATACAAGGTAGGCTAAGGCGATTTGGGTGTACATTTAAGTGGGGTGTAACAAATTCTTCCTTTAAGTAAAATGCTTAAAGTTAGAAACGAAAAGATAGGCTCTGAGGGGTGTACTAGGGGTATCGTGTACTAAAAATGAGTACAACGCAAAGGGTGTGGGAGAATTACTTGACCAATGTAGCCAATGTAATTATAACAAAAACACAGGTGTAAAACAATGGGTTAATCCTAATGCCTCTTATCATGTAGTAAATCTAACTACACGAATGTAGTCTCACTTGTGGCCTCGGAATGGTCCTAACGCAAGTTCTAGAATCTAAGTGCTACCGGTACACACATCATAGCATGAATGCTTTTCCTACCAATTCTAGGGGCGAACCTCACATATTTGGGGGTGGAAAATTTTTTTAGTGGTACGGTTTTTTGTGCTAGTCATATAATTCCTATCCATGAGACGCTTATTAGGACCAAAGTTTCACTCCTAAATGTTGTAAAAAATTTTAAATTTGGCACTAAAATTGCCCTAACAGGTATTTCTCTCAGTTTTATTACACATCTATTATTAAACAAACAAAAATCAAATGTAATAGCATTCTCTAAAATCGTACTTTTACCCCCCTTACACTTAAGATGAACATTGTCCCCAATGTTCAAATAACAAGATGTAAAAGTAAATAAGGTAAAAGAATGAAATCAAATACTCCCCTGATTCGTTCGGTGGATAAAGAGGTAACATGGTTAGATCTTCTTCCAAGAGAATGTAGAAGCTTCAAGACTAATGCATCGCCAAAAGCTAGATTCCACATACATCTCCTTGTCCAAAATAACCTGTTAATCCTGAGAAAAAAAACAAGAAAAACCAAAGCATCAAACCGAACAAAGACAACTCACAACTGGGTGTAATTCCAGACTTAGAAATAAAACAATAAAAGATATAATGCTTGCGGAATGAATGTTTTGCAGGTTCCTGGAGTTTATAAGTTAGAGATTTAATAAAAACTTTTTATGAAAACAAAACTTTCAAAAATTTCAGAAAATTAAAACCTGACGCCGTCAGGTTGTAATTCCTGACGCCGTCAGAAATGATCTGACAGAATTCTCATGTTAAGTTTCCGGAAAATTTCTGGAAAAACCTATACCTCATTTCCTAGAAATCCTGCAAAATATCATTATGACTCGATACAAGCATTTGACTCAAACAAATACTAATATGTATGTTAATTTAATATTATTATGATTCATGTTCATTTGTTCTAATAAACCGATTTGACTTTCCCTTACACTTATCTTTTGCAAAATACCTTTATATGTAGTTAAGACGAAGTTAAAAACAAAATAAAGCATTTTTACAAATTACTTTTGAACATGAATCAATAAGAATAAAAATTAAACACACATACGGAAATAAATAAAAACAAACAAACAAACAAATAAACACATAAAGCAAATAAAGCTTGGGTTGCCTCCCAAGAAGCGCTTGTTTTTGTTCGAGTCACGAGCCTGACTCTACCCTTATTTAACAAAAATAGGGGAGGTTTTCCCTACACTTAGGATTAAGTGCGGGTGAAAGTAGCGATACACACCCTTAGGGTGTGAATATGCCACATGAGGTGAAGGGGGTGAGCGAATGGCTTCCTTCATCCTAAAACTACCCGGATAATATTGGTTGATGGGTGGGTCGGTTCCTCTTTTTTCTCCTAGATGTAAATCTAAGGATGAAAAGTTGTGTAAAGGTTGAGGTTCCAATTCATCAATACTAGGAAATTCCCTAGAACTAAGAGTAAGGTCATCACTAAAAGTGTTCAAACCTATATCCTCTAGTTGTGCTTGGTCCAATGGTTCTACCTCCATCGGGATTCCTAAAGTCTCTTCTACTTCTTCCAGGTAAGTCACGGGCGGTGCGGGTGCCTCAAATGATGGTGGGTTTTGTGGAGTACTTGGTTTGGTGAAATCAATCCCACTCATGCAACTAGGTAGTTCAACACTAACCATCTCACAGTCTTGTTTTGATTCTAAGTCCATGTTCTTAGAAACTAGGTCTCTTTGCTCATACGAATCCACCAATTCGTTCCACTTATGGGTCATGGTTAGGAAGCTTTCCTCGAAATTCATCCAAAGGGCCTGACTAAAAGGAATTGATCCAGATAATGCTTGTCTAAGAGAAGTATCACATGCATAGAATTCATTAAACCCATCTAACCTTACCCCCAACTTCATTTGGATATCACAAAGATCACGAAACAATTCATAGGAATGATAGGAAACAAATCTCTTGGTGAAGTATAATTGTTCATCTATTGTCAATGATCTAAATGGAATTTCATCCGCCATAGTGACAAATGAAAATGGTTTTACAAACAAAGAGCACAAAGAAAAAGATAGACTACTAGAAAGCTAATAAAAAGAAAATAAAAATCTCACTAGATAGGAATCTAATGAGTAGACCTAATAGAAATAAATTTCAACCTAAGCAATAACTACTCCCCGGGCTGCGGCGCCAAAAACTTGATGCGTGGTTTTGCAACCTTACAACAGGTTTTACCTCTCGAGGGATCTCAAGAGGCTTACAACCCCACCAGGCAGTGTACCTGACCGATGTAGTATAGTGTAGTGGTAAGTACGTGTAACACCCCCAAAATCGGATTCAGCAGAAGCATACATGTCGCTGGGGTGCTACTCAATTGGTGCCATAACACATGTACAAAGAACGGTTTTCACCTCGTATCATTTATGGTAAAATTGTTTAACAAAAGTGTTGAATTTACATTGTTAAAAGTTGTGCGGAAATAGGCCCATAAAATAAGTTAAGCGGTCCCAAAAGTTTATCAGAGTCTTCTATGACCATGCCATGCCCTGCCAAGAGCTTCCAGTAGCGTGCTATTGCTTAATACCTGAAAATACATGCTAAAAAGTGTCAACCAACGGTTGGTGAGTTCATAGAGTTTAGTTTAAAAGTAAAGTATTTGAATGAAAGTTTCCCAGCAAAGGCGTTATAAATCCACTCAGTTCCAAGCCCGTCCCATTCCAGGCTTGCAACCTGTGTGTTTATAACCCACTGCTAAAATAAGATATCAAGAACCCATAGAGTATCATAGAGTATCAATAGAGTATCATAGAGTGTCCATAGAGTACCAATAGAGTATCATCGAGTACCGTAGAGTATCATAGAGTACCATAGAATATCATAGAGTACCAATAGAGTATCAATAGAATGATGGGTGCCATTTCCCAAAGAATTACTGGGTGCCATTTCCCAAAGAATTACTGGGTGCCATTTCCCAAAGAATTACTGGGTGCCATTTCCCAAAGATTACTGGGTGCCATTTCCCAAAGATTAGCATAGAAAAGTATAAATGTTTGAGTACTTGCATCACAATGCCAATCATGTATTTGATAAACAGGTAAAGTATTTCTACCAGTAAGTAAATAGAGTTTGAGCATGTATCTCCCCCAAAAGAGTAAATAAAACATGTAATGAAAAAGAGGGGCTATGAAGTCTCACTTGGAATGTAGTGGCGTAGACAACAAGATGGTGCCAAAGAGTGTGGCAGAATAGCGTAACGTAAGTGACGTCAAGAGTCAAAGCACGATGTCATGGAATTCGGCATGACCTAAGGAATATGAAACTTATCTTAACGTATATACTATAGCGTAATAGTCTTAACTATTCCCATTCCCAAAGTATTATTTCAATCTTGCTTTCGAAAAAGATTTGCGTTATATCCGTTTCATAGTGTTTGGTATCATCGTACGTGTAGTGGTTTGAATGTCGAGACTCGAGAACTCACGCCAAAATGTAAAACATATCGCCCAAGTATAAGAGGAAAAATAAACATATAAAGATCATGTAGCCAAGTATAGAGCATATTACGCATGTATGAGAAGAAAGTAAACACGTAAGAATCATGTAGCACATAAGTGTTAACATAAGTAAATGGTTAAGTTCTAGTCAAAGTAATCAAAGCTATTCCGGTTAAATCGTTTATCAAGTGGTTTAAGTTCTAATCCATTTTGACTAAAGTTTATCCGGTTAGTTAAGTTACCGAATAGTTTTAGTTCACGAGTTTTATATGTTCCAACTAGTTAAGTAATCGAGTAGCTTAGCTTACAAGTTCTATATGTTATCAGGCTATCTATAACAATTTTCTAATTGTTAAGTTAATTATGTTTGTCGATAAAACAAGTCTCAATCAAAAGTATATAATCCGATTTTTAAGTGTCAAGTCCCAAGTCCATACTCATAAATCAATGTTCGATAATTAGTCATATTCCGTATTCAAAGTCAATCGTCCGCTAATTATCTACATTGTCTATGTACAAGTATAATCCGACTATCGATCAATAATATTACCGAATCTCACTACTCGCATTAATGTCTAAACAGATTATACACTAGTTAAGTATATATTGACAAACAATTCACATCCAACACTCTTTTGTTTACCAAAACCAAAAGCACCCAAGTAATACTAATTTAGTAACAATTAAGCAATTTCAAACTCACCCTTGTGGTGGTCTCATTCGGCCCAAACAAAACAAACACACCCTTCGGGGTGGTGTTTGAACCGAACCTAAACAAACACCCTTCTTGGGTTATTTTGTGCAATAAATCTCAAACCACGAAATGAGATTAACAAGAAAACTAACAACAATAGTTAACAAGTATATTATTGCCGAGACTAATGAGTCTCAGCTTTCCTTTCCCTGTCGGCAGCAGCCCAACCAAACGGACCCATGGGGTCTCGGCTTATCCCATCAACAATAACAAATAATTAGTAGCAATAATAACCACAAGAACCATTGCCGAGACCATCATGGTCTCGGCTTAGCCTCTCGGTTCATCAACAGCCCAAACGGACCCCTTGTGGTTTTTAGACCAATCGACATCACCATATACGAATAATCAACAAATCAAAGACCAAAATATCAAGAATATATTATGTATACCGTGAGCTTAAGCTCACGGTTTGTGTAGCTCGACCAAACAAACACACCTTTTTGATACCAAACGATTATTACCCATGTTTATTAATGAAAAACTTTAGAAACCCGTTTGATTAAACCCGAAATAATGAGATTGAAACTGAGTTGACTCGTATACGAGTCAACTCGTGAGTAACTTACATGTTTCCTACCTTTTTCTTCAAGATCTAACCAATGGAGATGGTGGTGGTGGGTTAGGATGAGACGAAGCAAAAATAACAAGGATAGAGTGACTTGGGTGGCGCGTGATGTACACCAAAAGAGAGAGGAGAGTGAGAGGAGCATTATGGTGGTGGTAGTGTAGGTATGAGGGTGGCGGTGGTGGTGTTGGTGGTGCCGGCGGCGGCTGAAGGAAGGGAGGAAGAGAGAGAGTTAGTTTGAGGAAGATGAAGTGAAAAATGTGATGTTTAGGGTTAGGGTTTTCCTTTTATTAGTTATTAGTTTTCTGAAATTGCATTTAGGTCCTTGTGTTTTATTTCGTTTCTTTTAAGGAGTCAAGGACTAGCGGGAAAAAAATTATTATTCTTAACCCGAGTTTATTTATTTTTAGTCACGAGACTGTTAAACGTTACACAATTAAGTTTTTAATCGTTACCATTCGTTTTAAAATGTTTTTCCATTAAGTTTGACGATAAATAATCCTAGTCTTCTCGAATTTACACCAAATTTGAAAGGGTTGATTGTTTCTCCGAATATAATCTGATGAGGATTTTTGCGGGTTGTGACAGTACGGGGGATTGATCGTTCTCCACAGGGAATAGTGTTCGTTAGGTATGAAAAATTACTCTAATAGGTCTAAGGGTGAGAGAAGATTCTTTTTATGTTTTTATATTTTTATGAAAGCAAGTAAAATCTCGGGTTTGAAAGAGTGGGCGGAATTAGTTGCTAGTCAACTAACCCAAATTACTACGAATGCAAATAAAATAAAATAACAGAAAATGAAAATGTTGGTGAAAACTTATGTGGAGGGAAATGTGTTTACTTAGATTTCCTTACTCCCTAACTATCTTTTACCGGTTGATTAGTGTGTATTAGTTGCGTGGATGACGGGTGTATTCCTTAATACCATTCGTGGGGTGGCGTACGTACTTCCCCAACTCTACAAGCTCCTACTTCACTCCTATGTCGAGCCGGCTAGGAAGCTCCTAACATGGGATCACTAGAATTCGCTTGTGCATTAAATACAACCATAAAAACCTTTAGTACGCATTGGTTCATGTTTCTTAAGACGTTCAAGCAAGTTACCGAATAGGAAGTTAGCCAGTTTTCTTAAGCCTAACATAGATGAACAATCATCCAATACAACTAACAACACACTAATAACCAATAATCAATAGCTAGGTTTCATTAGATCTAAGCAAACACAAGATAAATCTAGCCTAACATGTTAAACAAAAGACAAGAATAAGATAGAATCAAACAACACATAGACATATTGAATGATTAATTGATAACTTATCTTCAATGTAACATGGAAGATCTCAAGGCAAAAAGCCTTGAAAGAGCTGCCAAATTCGTCCTAGGGTTTTCACACACAAAGTTCCCCAATAAGTTCCACACTAATGACAAAAAATTAGAAAACTATATATAGACTTTCAGATGTGACGGCGTCACGTTATGGAGTGTGACGCCGTCACCTCGCCGCTTTTAGGGTTCCCGGATGACCTTCTTGACGCCGTCCCTCTTTAGCTCTCCAAAATCCGTTCTGGCCTATCAAGGCTTGACGCCCTCAGACTATGAACGTGACGCCGTCCCTCTTTAAATTATAACGTGACGACCTTGATCAAATTAAAGGGTGACGCCGTCAGAATTCCCATGCAATTTTCATTGGCTTATCATGAGTAAATTTCACATCCACCACTTTTGCCAAGCCATGACGCCGTCCAGGCATAATCCTGACGCCGTCAAAGGTAACTTCCAGCCGATTTTTGAGACTTTGTCGTTTTCTTCACTTTTATGCTCCAAAAATGTCCAAAATGCCTCCTTTTCCAAATTTTTTCTCAAAAGTACCTAAAATGACAAAAGGAACGATTTAGGGCAATATTTGATCAAATAAATACGATTTAGGGCTTAAATGACCCCTTAAAAGCGGTACACTTTTCGCTTCATCAGACCTACCATCCCCACCCCATAAGAGGACCCGAGCCATTTACATGGGTACCTCTACCACTTCACTATCTCTCTCACCTGCTTCATCTCCTGACCAGTCACCACTTCGTCAGAGGCTCAGGAGGGCCGATGACTCATATTCAGCTGGGGATGAGGAAGAGTCGGAGGAGGATCCCGAGGAAGAGTCGGAGGAGGATCCAGAAGAGGAGCCGGTAGCAAATCCTACACTTGAGGAGACTATACCAGCTGAGCTGCGACACGGGAAGAGGATTCTGGAGGAGGCGCTGAGTACTTTTGAGATAGGGCAGAGTTCTAGGGCTGCTCATATGATAGGTGGAGACATGGATACACCTCTTGGATTGGAACAGAGAGCTGCTATGTTACGAGCTAGAGAAGAGGGTCTGAATGTTCCTGCTACTTGTGAGATTAATGGTGAAATATGGAGAGACATTGAGTGTGTTCACAGCACCCAACCTTATGCTGATAGTCCCGTGTATGAGCCATCCTCACCATCTTTTGTGCCACCATCTTCATTGGTACCAGATTCTCCTCCACCCGCTGTCTCACCCATGGCGGAAGAGGAAGAGGATGATGTTACGAGGTTCTTGATTTAGTTGGGGGCATAGGCGAGCCTGCTAGATGTTCACTCCGAATAGCTGGAGAGACTTGGGAGACGTGATGAGCGAGTTGGTAGAGAGCTTGCAGGTGTACATCAAAGGATGGATGACATCGGGAGCGATTAGGCGAGTGCTTGGGATGCAGAGTGGACCAATTGGCACAGGATGCACGAGTTGGAGTCAGTGATTGTCGGGGTTATGAGGTCAGAATAGGAGGACCGTAGGGAGGTTTTGGCATCGAGGAGACGCATTGCACAGTTAGAGTCTACAGTAGGACGGTTGGAGTCTACTGTAGCACGGATGGCAGCAGAGTTGGAGCAGCTACGCCTTGGGCGTGATTGATTTTAGTTTTTAGTATTTGTGATGTATTTTCCACTAAACTAAGTAGTCATCAGTTAGTGGCAGTTGTATTCTTCCATTATGTATTCGAAACTTGTACTATTCTCTTATGTATTTTAAGCTTGTAATTTTGTAAACATGTGTTGAATCCTAATCTATAACAAGCTTGGTTGATTACCCTATTGGGTCATTTTCTCTATGGTTGATTCTTGTTCATATACTCTACCTATGGTGATTTTACACTTTTGCGATAACAAACTTTCCGAATCTCAATTGTCTCTATCTTTTGTTGTGATGCAGCAAAATACCTCCTAAGAGAAAGACAAACAAATCTACTCGTGCGCAACCAGCTAACCCAGGCCCAGCTAGGGCTAATGCAGCAGCTCCACCTGTGAACCAAACAATGCTCGATCAGTTAGTTGAAGAACGGGTGGCAGCATCACTGGCTGCCGCAAACAACTCAACTACTGATGTTGGAAATTCAAGACCAACAAACAACAACACTCGCGGTTGCACCTACCAAGAATTCCGGAAGACCATGACCGGAGGTTTTGGAGGAACCGAGGGGGCAGTTGTTTTAGTCTGATGGATTGAAAGGTTGGAGACTATATTCCGCATATGTAGTTGTGCTGATGAGGACAGAGTTAAGTTCGCATCGTTTACTTTCTTGGATGCTGCCCTAACTTGGTGGAACAATTATCTGAAATCGGCTGGCTATGACACTGCTTACGCAATGTCATGGGAAAATTTCAAAGAAATGGTACTCAAGAAGTATTGCCCTTGCAACGAGGTCAAGAAGTTAGAGGTCGAGTTTTGGAACCTCAAAGTGCAGGGTACCAACATGGCTGCATACAATCAGCGTTTCCAAGAGCTTGCTTTGCTATGCCCTGATAAGGTCCAGACTGAAAGTCGATTGCTGGAAAGGTACATTGGAGGATTACCCCCATCCATCAAGGGTAATGTTACAACCTACAAGGCTGCTGATCTCCATGAGACTATGGAAGTGGCCAACAAGTTAATGGACCAAGTGATCGAGGATTCGGCTGAAACGGTTGTGACCAATAAAAGGAAATGGGATGATCATTCTCGAAACAATAACAACAACCACCACCCAAACATGAGACAAGAAGTTGCGAAGGTCTACGCTACGGGGCCGACAGAGAAGAAGGTGTATGCAGCTGGACCAGCAGAAAAGAAGGGTTATGCCGGGAAACACCTGATGTGCAATCGCTGTAAGCTCCACCACAGCGGACTATGCACAGTAAGGTGCCGTAATTATCAGAAGTTTGAGCATATGGCCAAGGACTGTAGGTCAAGAATTCTCGCAACGACACAGACAGCACCGGGGCAAAACCCGAAAGCTAACGTGATTTGTTTTGGGTGCGGGAAAAAGGGGCACTACAAAAATGAGTGTCTTGAACCAAGGAACCAAGTTGCTGGGGGAAATCAAGGAGCTGTTGGACATCAGGGGAATCGAGGCAACGATGGAGGAGCCCGCGGAAGGGTCTATGCAGTGGGCAAAGTGGAAGCCCAAGAGGACCCAAACATCGTGACGGGAACGTTCCTTTTAAATAACCACTACGTATCCATATTGTTTGATACGGGAGCAGATAGGAGTTTTGTTTCAACTGCATTTAGTACACTACTTGGTATTGCCCCGACCACTCTAGACAACGTATACAATGTGGAGTTAGCTAATGGGAACGTAGAAAGGGTAGACACTATCATAAGGGGTTGTACTTTAAATCTGTTAAATCACCCGTTCAACGTCGACCTCATGCCGGTAGAATTGGGTAGTTTTGACGTCATTATCGGTATGGACTGGTTGTCGAAGTATCATGCCACCATTATTTGCGACGAGAAAATCGTTCGGCTGCCTTATGGGAACGAAGTCTTAATCGTAGAGGGTGACAGAAGAGACAGAAGAAACGCGTCAAGACTAAACGTCATCTCTTGCACAAAAGCCCAGAAATACCTAGAGAAAGGATGCCTTCTCTTTCTAGCACAAGTCAACGAAAAGAAAGAGAAGGAGCAGGAGGGAAAACGTTTGGAAGATGTACCAATCGTAAGAGACTTTCCGGAAGTCTTCCCTGAAGACTTACCTGGACTCCCGCCAACCCGACAGGTCAAATTTTGAATCGACCTAGTGCCTGGTGCCGCACCCGTGGCACGAGCACCTTATCGGTTAGCTCCGATGGAACTACAAGAACTATCAAACCAATTGTCGGAACTCTCAGAGAAAAGGATTCATTAGGCCGAGTTCTTCGCCTTGGGGAGCTCCAGTTCTATTTGTCAAAAAGAAAGATGGATCTTTCAGAATGTGCATCGACTACCGTGAGCTAAACAAAATAACCATCAAAAACCGTTACCCACTCCCGAGAATCGATGATCTATTCGACCAACTCCAAGGTTCGTGTGTTTACTCAAAAATCGACTTGAGATCCGGATACCACCAACTTAGAGTTCGGGAAGAGGATATCCCGAAAATGTCATTCAGAACTCGTTACGGTCACTACAAGTTCCAGGTTATGCCTTTTGGCTTAACCAACGCACCGGCAGTATTCATGGATCTTATGAATCGGTTGTGTAAGTCATATCTGGACAAATTCGTGATCGTCTTAATCGACGAAATCCTGATATACTCCAAGAGCGAGAAGGAGCACGAGGAAAACCTCAGGCTAATCCTAGAACTACTGAAGAAAGAGGAATTATATGCTAAGTTCTCAAAGTGCGAATTTTGGATACCAACTGTTCAATTTCTAGGACACGTGATTGATAGTCAAGGCATTCATGTAGATCCTGCAAAGATCGAGTCAATAAAGGATTGGGCGACACCCAAAACACCTACCAAAATACGCTAATTCTTAGGACTTGCAGGGAACTACAGGAGGTTTATTGAGGGGTTCTCGAAGTTAGCAAAGCCTTTGACCAAACTAACTCAAAAGAATGTAAGGTTTGACTGGGGAGATAAAGCGGAGGAAGCCTTCCAACTCCTTAAGGATAAATTGTGCGGCGCACCTATCTTAGCCCTACCTGAAGGCAGTGAAGACTTTGTGGTTTACTGCGATGCCTCACACAAAGGGTTATGAGCCGTCTTGATGCAACGAGAGAAGGTGATAGCCTATGCCTCTCGACAACTGAAAACACAGAGAAGAACTATACTACACACAACTTGGAATTGGGGTCGGTAGTGTTTGCACTCAGAATATGGAGACATTACCTCTATGGCACCAAGTGTGTAGTTTACACCGATCACAAAATTTTGCAACATATCCTTGACCAAAAGGAGCTCAATATGAGACAACGCCGTTGGTTAGAATTGCTCGGCAATTATGACTGCGAGATTCGATACCACACAGGGAAAGCAAATGTGGTAGCAGATGCTCTTAGCCGAAAAGAACGACCATAACCCCTTAGGGTACGATCGTTGGGTATGACAATCATCTTACCTCTCCCATCGAAAATCCTTGAGGGTCAGGCCGAGGCACTCAAGGAAGAAAAGAGACCCAACGAGAAGTTCTATGGAATGCCCGAGAGCGAAAATGGATTCGTGAAAAGAGCCGATGGGACGTTATGTGTCAAAGAAGAAGTTAGGTCCCACTCTATGGAGGGATACGTGATCTCATCATGCACGAATCCCATAAGTCTAAATACTCCATCCACCCAGGAGCCAACAAAATGTATCTTGATCTGAAGAAAGTATACTGGTGGCCCAATATGAAGGCTGATATGGCAACATATGTCAGTCAATGTTTAATGGGCTCGAAAGTCAAAGCTGAACATCAGCGGCCATCGGGTTTACTTGTACAGCCCGAGATTCTCGAATGGAAGTGGGAATACATAACGATGGACTTCATTACCAAACTGCCAAGGACATCAAGCAGTTACGACACCATTTGGGTAATCATTGATCGTCTCACCAAGTCCGCCCACTTCCTACCAATCAAAGAGAAAGACAACATGGATAAACTTGCATGGTAATACGTAAAGGAGATTGTTGCACGACATGGTGTCCTGATTTCTATCATCTCCGATAGAGATAGTCGTTACACATCGAACTTTTGGAGATCACTATAAGATGCTTTGGGCACCGATCTTGATATGAACACTGCATACCATCCTCAAACAGATGGTCAAAGTGAGAGAACCATTCAAACCTTAGAGCACATGCTGCGAGCGTGTGTGATAGACTTTGGAAATGTTTGGGATAGGCACCTGCCATTAGCCGAGTTCTCTTACAATAACAGCTATCACACAAGCATCAAAGTTGCATCCTACGAGGCACTTTATGGTCGAAAGTGCAGATCACCTATATGCTGGGCTGAAGTCGGAGAAAGTTAGCTCACTGGTCCTGAACTAGTACAAGAGACTACTGAAAATATTGTGCAAATCAAGAGCCGGATGCAAGCGGCTCGAGACCATCAGAAAAGCTACGCAGACAAGAAACGAAAACCACTTGAGTTCCAAGTTGGTGATCGAGTTATGTTAAAAGTCTCGCCATGGAAAGACATGATTCGTTTTGGAAAGCGTGGGAAACTAAATCCCTGATACATTGGACCTTTCAAAATTCTCACCAGAATCGGGCCGGTAGCCTACCGACTCGAATTACCACCAGAACTCAACTCTGTGCACAATGTGTTTCACGTGAGCAACCTGAAGAAATGTCTCTCAAACGAAACACTCGCCATTCCTCTGGAGGAAATCCAAGTTGATGAGAGAAATGGATCGAGAAATCAAAAAGCTTAAGCAAAGCCGTATTCCTATTGTTAAAGTTTGCTGAAACTCCCGAAGAGGTCCCGAATAAACGTAGGAGCGTGAGGACGAGATCAAGCGTAAATACCCACACCTTTTCTTAAATTCATCGGGTACTCTAAGTGAAAACCAAGGACGGTTTTCCTTCTAAGGCGGGAAGGATGTGACAAACGTTAATTTTCTGACCAATATTTTAATAATAAATGTCAATTTATTATTACTTAACTGTTAGATTAAGCATTTATGTGCTTACATAACTATTACTGGAAGCAAACCCGCACGCTGTAGCATACAATAAGTCACCAAAACTAATTGACTTTATCAAAAAAGGTGAATTTTCCACTTTCTGACATTTACAGACCCCAACGTAACAAAAACGAGAGGTTATCTCGTTTTTCTTGAAAAACGACACCACGCGCATACCGACACCACATTAGTAATGGTTTAATTTTATTATTTATTTTCGGAGTCAATAAACTTTACTTTATGCCAGCTGTATAAAAACGACTTCAGAATTATATTTTTCGCATTTATACGAAATCGGGGTACCACGATTGCACCTCAGCTCAACGTAACACGGGGTACACAAAATACACTTTAAAACAATAAAACACACATATACACGTGACACCTACTTCCTTATCTCTTGATATCATCACCACAACCATCCATATACCTTCTTTAATCTCTTCCTGGTTCTCTCCCCAACACCACAACGACCCCCATCTATCACCATCTTAATTTCTGGATCTACGTACTTTCTATCCGCCCAAGGTGCTTGTCGTTCTCACAAACCTTCTCCCTAGAAGTCAACGAGTATAGAAGCAGTCAAGGTGACGAGGATGGAGAGGGATTTTTGCTACAAACGGTTGATCCCCATCCCCCATGTTCTAAAGGCATGCCAAGAACTTCCTTATTTTTCTCTTTTTATGGACTAATCGGTTCCCAGTGGATCCACACGCTCCCCAACTACAAAAAATCATTCAAAAGAGCAAGTATTCAAGGGTTTTGATTGGGAATCGAAGGTGTGTGGGTTTGCTTGGAATTGGGTCCAATCCGTGTTATAATTCAGTGTCACTTGATTTGTGTTGTAAGTTCTTAAACTCTTGTTTTTAATGTTGTATTCGAACACTTATCTGTTTTATGATTGTTGAAAAATCTGTTATTAAATTTTGTGGTTAAAGAAATCGTTGATTTTAGTTTAAGGTCATAGTGGTGATGATGTTTGTGTTTGTGGTGTGGGAAAACTTAAAACTGAGAACTAAAACAAAAATCAAAACCATGTTGGCTCAAAATTTGGAAGTGTATGTCGTAGATCACTGTATCCGATTTTTGCTTATTGCTTTTGAGTTGTTTTAGTAAGCAGTGTAACTAATTAATTGAGCAAATGAGGAAACTTTGTGTGAAGCTAAGTTGGTTAAGAGTCAATATGCTAAATTATTGATTTTGACTTATGTTCATATTCGGATTGTGTTTGTTCAGAAGGTGTTTGAGTTTATGTCCGAATGGTGTTTGTGCTTATTGTTAATACAAATATCGTCCTAAAAACGTTATTTATATTTTACGATCTTTGCTTAGTTTTGTTAATGACAATTACTAAGTTTATCTTTAAGCAAAGCATAAATAAGATTAAGTCTTTTACATTTATAGTGATAAGTCTTTTTAAAACACATTTACACATTACAAAGTTTACTATGAAGTACATACATACATTTTACAAGTTTATTTCTTAAATTAGAAACTTTATTATAAAATATTAGAATGACATCATGGCATGCATCATGAACATATCTTGGAAAGATTTTGTGATATTTTGTTTAGATCTTCAAGCCAAAGAGTTGACATTTGAAGATATGGAAAGATTGTGCAAGATTTGGAAAGATATGAAGATCTCTTAGCTGGACTGACATGGCGGATCCAAAGCCATACAAAGGCGGATCCAAATTTTGGGATCCGCCGGATCCGCCAACTGTTGATCAGTTTGCCTATAAATAGCAAGCTGATCATTTGGCCATTTTCATCACTCACATAGCATAAATTATATATTCTTTCATTTGCATATTACTAACCCATATCATTTCATTCCTAGTGATCTTTCCTTTTGTAGCAAAAGAGATCAAGCATTGACAAGCTTCAACATTATGTTGCAAGACTTGATAGTTACCTACTGTGTAACTTATTAGAATTTAGGCATCATAGTTGCATCTTTTATTCAGTAGAATCCGGTTAGTGTTTTAGTCCTCAAAACATATAGAGTGAATGGGAGTGGTTGTACCCTTGTAAAGAACTCGACATCTAGCTTAGTGTCGGCAATCATTTAGGCGACATCAGGTTGGTTCTTCCTTAAACAAGAACCCGGTATTTAGCTTTGTACCGAAAAAAGGTGTAAGTGATGTGTATTAAGGTTTTCTCCGCCGAGAAAGGAGTTTGTTTTTTAGTGAAAAAAAACTCTCGAGTTAGAGGCTCGAGGAGTGGAGTAGGGAAAGGAAAAGAGTCCTTGTAGCCGAACCGCTATAAATATCCGTGTTGTGTGGTTTGATCTTTCCTTTCTCTACTTACTTATCTTATATTGTTTGATTGTGTATATTACTCTGAAATCACAATAAGTTGCTAAGCGAATTTATTTTAAACGGTAAAACTATTCAACCCCCCTTCTAGTTTTTCACAATTGGTACCAGAGCAGTGTTACTCAAGATTTTCAAAATATATTGTATTTTAAAAACTTGAAATGATCAATGGATTTTGAAAACTTTAAAGAAGGGCAATCTATGCAAAGACCATCACTATTTGAACCAAATTGTTTCATATATTGGAAAAATCGCTTTGAGACATATGTGAAGTCAAAGGACATAGATCTGTGGTATATTATTGTAGAGGGTGATTACAAGCCTATTAGTAATGATGTTTCAGGTGGTCAAGATGTAGGTACTTCTTTTATTCGTCACAGTGATGAACAAAAGAAGCTGATTGCCAAAAATAATGAAGCCAAAATGATGCTTTATAACGCTTTACCTAAGAAAGAATATGAAAGAGTCTTTATTTGTAAAACGGCTAAAGATATTTGGCAATCACTAATTATCACTCATCAAGGAAACTCACAAGTCAAAAATAACAAAATTGATCTTCGTGTTCAACAATATGAACAATTTGTTATCTCTGAAGATGAGATCATTGATAATGCGTTTGCTAGGTTTAATACTATTATTACATCTCTTAAAGCACTTGACGAATCTTTTTCTAGTAAGAATTTTGTCAGGAAATTTCTAAGAGCACTCCACCCGAAGTGGAGAGCAAAGGTGACAGCCATTGAAGAATCTAAGGATCTTTCAAGAATGACACTGGACGAGCTCATAGGAAATCTCAAAGTTCACGAGATGGTAATGGAAAAAGATTCAGAAATAGTCAAAGGAAAAAAGGAGAAAGTGAAGTCCATTGCCTTGAAAGCTAGGGTAGAATCAAGTAGTGATGCAGAATCTAGTTCTAGTAGTGAAGATGAAGAATATGCCATGGCCGTAAGAGATTTCAAGAAATTCTTTAGAAGACAAGGAAAGTTTGGTAGACCTCCTCATAAAGAAAAGAAATCCTTCCGGAAAAACCATGCTGATAAGAAAGGAAAGGTAGATAGAAAGTGTTTTAGATGTGGAGATTCTAGTCACTTTATAGGAGAATGTCCAAAGCCTCCAAAGAACAAGTCTCAAAGAGCCTTTGTCAGTGGAACTTGGAGTGATAGTGAAGGAGATGACGACGAGCCTAAGAACAATGAAGTTGCTCTAATGGCTCATGACACAGCAGAGGTACATTCTGACTCGTCGTACTTTTTTATTAATGATGACACATTAGATATAGAATATAACAAACTATGTGAAATCACTCTAAAAATCATAAGCAAAAATAAGTTCTTAAAAACCAAAAAGGAATTTTTAGAAAACGAAATTCATCGGTTAAAAGAGAAAGCTATAAGGTTAGAAAAAGGTAAAGGTATCAGAGAAACATGTGTTTTATGTCAAAAACTAAAATTTGAAATAGATACACTAAAATCTACACAGGAGAGTCTTATCAAACAAAACTCCAAATTCAAAAGGTTTGATAAACACTTAAGTTGTACTGATGACATAATGAAAATGCAAAGAATACCTCATGGTAGTTTCAAACCAGATTTTATGAGAAATGGAAACTTAAGTGACTTTCAGGAACAAACGATAAAAGAAAAAGAAACTGTTCCAACAACTTCTGATAACCACGGATCTGACGGATCCAAAATTTTGGATCCGCCAGTTGTATCCAAAGGATCCGCGGAAACAGAAGATGAACAGAAAGCCATTAAATCAGATCATACAGATTTCGTTAAAGTCACTAGAAAACCTATCACTAGTACAACTATTAACAAACAAAAACCATCAGTCTCTGTAGGAAAAGGTCAAAATAAGTATAGGGTCAAAACGATTGTAGACTCCTCATTATATGAAGGAACCATGCTTAGAGAACAACTAGCAGCAATTCCCTTCGATTATATGCTAGATATCAGTGAACCATGGTAATGTTATGTCTAACCCAAACGGACCCATGAGATATTGGGGACCAAATGCTTGAGCTTTTCTTAAACTAAGGTATGCTCAAGAGTTGAGTTAGAATCAGATGAGTGGATTAAAGATAGTAGGTGTTCAAGATACATGATGAGAAACAAAAGCCTTTTCTCAACCTACCAAGTGTACAACGGAGGTATTGTCACATTCGGTAGCAAGCTTAATAGTAAAATCATCAGAAAAGGTACAATCTCTCATGACTCTCTCACTATTGATAATGCTGCTCATATAGATAACTTAGGTTGCTTAGTATTAGTCAACTATGCCGTAAAAAGTATAACGTCCTTTTCAGTGAAAATGGAAGTAAAATACTTAGAGACGGTATAACCGTAGGAAAAGGTGTTTTAAAGAATAACGTATTTGTTATAAAATTAGATAAAACACCTAAAGACAAATCTTGTCTCACTTCTTTGGACAATAACTCAACTCTATGGCATCGACGCTTAAGTCATGCTAATATAAGGTTAATTCAATCCTTATCATCTAAGGAAATCGTTAGGAACCTGCCCAAGTTGAAATATGACCAACTCTTTTGTGATGCTTGCAAAATAGGAAAATAAGTTTATAATAGCCATAAGGCTAAAAACATGGTGTCTACATCTAGGTGTCTAAATCTATTACATATGGATTTGTTTGGTCCATCCGCTATACAAAGTTTTGGGGGAAACTTCTATACTTTGATAAAAGTAGACGATTACTCTAGATATACATGGACTTAGTTTTTGAAAACTAAAAACGAAGAGCATGATAAATTTGAAAATTCAAAAATTAAACAATTAGAAGATGGGATATTCTTCAACCAACCAAAGCATAACAAGGATATGCTTAATAAATTTGGTCTTGAAGACTCTAAACCCATGAAAACACCCATGTCTTCCGAAACCAAACTTACCAAGGATAACGAAAGTGAATCCGTAGATAGCACTAAATATAGAGGGATGATTGGTAGTTTACTCTACCTAACGGCTAGTAGACCGGACATTATGTTTAGTGTTCGTCTATGTGCATGCTTTCAAGAAGATCCCAAAACCTCCCATCTTGAAACCGTTAAAATAGATATTTAGGTACATAAAAGGCACTACACATCTCGGATTATGGTATCCCGAAGGAACGGGAATAGAAACCATAGTGTACGCCGACTCAGACCATGCTGGTGATTATAGTGATAGAAAAAGTACAAGCGGTATTTGTACTTTTATAGGACATTGTCTCACCGCATGGTTTGCTAAGAAACAAACAGCCCTCGCCATATCAACAACTGAAGCTGAGTACGTGTCAGCAGGAAAAGCTTGCCAACAAGCACTGTGGATGAAACAAGCTCTCGTCAACTATGGAATTATACTCAACGACATTCCCATTCTTTGTGACAACAAAGGAGCTATCGATCTTAGCAAAAATCCAATCCAACATGCTAGAACCAAACACACAGAAATACGTCACCACTTCCTACGTGACAATGTTCAGAAGGGAAACATCTCAATTGAGAAAGGTTCCTCAGAGGACAACATTGCCTGTATCCTCACAAAACCTCTCAAGTTAGAACCCTTCAACTATCTTAGACTTGGTTTAGGATTAATGGAACCTAGTAAGTAGATTAAACGATAGCTCAAACCTTAGGATAACCAAACACCGGCAATTCCAAAATTGGTGTTATGATCCTGCGGATCCAACCAACAACAAGGGCGGATCCTTTTTCTTGGATCCGCCGGATCCGTCGGTTAAAGAGACAGTTTTTAATACATTAAAACAAACACTCTTTACTGTACACCATATTACCTAAAAACACACATATCACTGGAACTCGATCCTTACCACACCAAACTAAAAAATTAGGTTATTTTCCACAACCAATTTGTGCTTAATTCATAACTGTAAGTATCCTAATCTTATCTAATTTCTAATCTGAGTCTATGATTCCTATTTGTTGCACAAAATCAAAACTTGGGGTCTATACATTGTTCTTTTAAAATCATGTGGCATGCTAAAATTGCATAACAAATCATGTTTTTCATAGTTAGGAATTGCATCTTGTAGTATATTATCATTATTCATCAAAAACCCCATGAGAAATTTTTGCTAAAATCTTCTCATGACTAGGAAAAACGGTTTTTTGAACATTGTTCACACAAATACAAAAACGTTATGTTTTAAGCATCACTTGCATAATGTCTCTTGAATGCTAAAGGGAATACATAACTAATATTTATTTTCGGGTACATTCAAATGAAGCTACATTGAAGTAGGAGCTTTTGGGTTATCTCTCGTTTTATCATAAAACTTGCATCAAAAGAAGTCGAGATAACCGTACCTCCACATTGTCCCCATGTAGGCATACACACTAGACATTTATACACATTTTCGATAATTTCAACTAAACCATATATTTTTCGTGTCTAGGATAACTATGCCTCTCGCAACTAATTACGATCACAAAAACACCATCATATACCTACCTCAACACCACAAAACCAAAGGTCTCACCGAAGCTCAAGTTAATATCTTTAAAACCTTAGAAAAACGGTATGTTCACGAAGGTAGAACCGTAGACTCATCATTTTTAGAAGAAACCAATATCCGTGAACAATTAACCGCTATCCAACTTGATTGTCTCCTCGACATAGATGAGCCTATCATTCCTAGGTTTATACTTGAATTTTATGCCTTCCATAAAACTTAGATCTGACGACTTTGGATCTTTAAGCATCCATTTCAAAGTAAACCACAATCAATTTAGTTTTCGTTTAAATCAATTCGGAGAAGTTTTAGGTATTCCAAATCAAGGAACTTGCTTTTATTCAGACAAGTGGCCTTTGTCCATTCTAGAATGCAACCTTGGTCATACCCATCCATATGATACGCCTCTCACTTTCAAAGAAATCATCCGAGACCATCTCTTCAATCCTAGAACGACCCAAACTAAGAAAATCCGAGGTAAACAAGTAAATCGAGATCCATTTGCCATGGAGCTTAATGAACTCAAACCCGAATTTTAGAAACTAGAGGGGATTCTTAGAGCCAATGTCATTAGCACTGTTGGAAATAGGGACCATAAGAATGCAAGCCTATGCTACATGCTTTACTATGTGTCGACCCACCAAAAATTCAACTTAGCCTACTATATCGCCAAAAGAATGGCCGATATACCTGTCTTAGGCACCACCGCCATGCCATACGGGATGCTTCTTACCCGTCTGTTTAGAGCTTCTATACCTATTCCTCAAAATGAGAGTGGTTTCCTTCCTATCTACACCGAAATCCCACACACCTTTGTTCCTCTCAGTGATCATAGGGTAGCTGTAGCAAGAGGAAAACGTGCTCTTACTCCAACCTCATCTTCATCATCATCGGCTAGTGACGAAGACGGTTTGCCCAACTCTAGGATTCCTCCACCCGAATACTTGAATCAACTTCCTTCCATCAAAAATGAATCTGAGGAGCTTCGACAAACAAAGGGAATGATGAAAAATCTAGGACGGTGGATCATGAAACTTCATAAGAGTCACAAGAAATTGATCAAGATAATGAACAACATTGACATCTAAGGA
The DNA here is from genome assembly GCA_021014915.2 of Artemisia tridentata subsp. tridentata. NCBI lineage: Eukaryota > Viridiplantae > Streptophyta > Magnoliopsida > Asterales > Asteraceae > Artemisia > Artemisia tridentata. The sequence goes on from CP139508.1 coordinate 430,187,444, forward strand.
GTGTTTGGTTTTAGACCTTATTAGACAATGAGATGATGTACTTATGTGCTTCTTAAGATATTATGTTAGTACTTGACATGCATGTGAACTAACTTAAAATTGTAGGTAGATAACACATGTTGTTATCAATTTTCCGAGATTAAGCCCCTGTTTGGCTTAACTCACCATCGAAAAAAAATTAGATTTTTTTTTTTATAAATTTTTTTCTTGAAATAAATTTTTTAGAAATTGTTTTTCTTTCCATTTTATTTTTCAGAAAAAAAAATTTTGAAATTTTTTTCAAAAAAAAAAAAAATAGAATTTTTTTTTATAAATTTTTTTCTTGAAATAATTTTTTTAGAAAAATATTTTTTTTTCGAAATTATTTTTCTTTCTTTTTTATTTTTCTGAAAAAAAAATTTGGAAAAAAAATATTTTCGGAAAAAAAAATGGCCGTTAGTAAAAGGACTAACGTTGCAAACGCTTGTTTGGTTAATGGACTAACGTTGCCACTTGCTAACGGAAAAGATAACGCCAGTTAACAATAAGGACCACCGGTGTGCAATTGAAAAACCACAGGGACCAACGATGCAAGAAAAAAAAATAGGGACTGAGAGTGAAATTTATCCTAAACCACAGGGACGAACGGTGTAATTTACTCTAAAATAAAGTAATGTAACATAAAATTTTAATTGTTTTTCAAATTGAATGGTAGGGGAAGGACATCACGTGAAAGAGAGAGGCAAGGGTATTTGGAGGAATCTGTGGCCCACTGAATCATTTTGCATACCTTGTCAACAGAATCGGTCAGTGCATCATTTGTCATTGAGTGACTAATTATTTTCCAACCAAACACTATGACCGATTAAGTTTTTACTATTCAATGCTGAATTATCTCATTAAGTGGTAATCAAACACACCCTAAGTTTCATCTGAATCTTAATCCTTATTTCATCCGGTTTCTTAGACAGAAACTGAGATGACGTTATTGTAATCTCGGATAATAAAGAGTTGCCAACGTCAATTGCTAAGAGATTTGTTGAAAATAAAGTTTGCATCATATATTGTGCCTTGAGTCAATTTTTGACAGCATTCTTTTTTTTAATCATGAAACTATTTTTTTAAAATTTTTTCGTTTGCATACACATTACACGAAAAACATAACCACATGTTTACAACTTATAAGAGAGCTAGGTAAAGAAGGTTATCAGCGCCTCCACGTCACCTTTTATCATATAATATTCATATAACACAAATCACGAAAAATAATCTCCCAAGCTATAAAATGTTATAATCGCTACTAGGCCCTAGTTTTTAATTTTCTTTTTCACTTTCTTAAAAACTTAACGATATATTAAAAATTCAAATTTGATAGTACGTCCCAGTTTCGTTAAACTAAAATTCAAATACGATACATTAAAAATATGAGTTACAATGAAAGTAAAATATGATACGACAATTATATAAAAAGTTAAACATTCTAAACTAGGATCGAGATTTTGCTATGATCTCTTCTTTCATTTTGCTAATCAACTCCGCATCTTCCTCCGACATCCCAACGGTGCTAATAGCAAGAAATTTCAATTCCTCGAATTATGTTGAACTCGGATTACCGGACGAAGAATGCGGGAGGAATCTGGGCCAATCGTTGTTTTGGTTACTTATTTTGAAGGAGATGATTGTAGTGTATGTGAAAATAAATGAAATGGGTAAAAATATGATTATATTTGCTTGTTTGTGTGGTAAAGTGGGTACTTATTGAAATAAGGGGGTTTCTATATTTTGGACAGCTTGAATATATAGCCGTTGGGAGGTATTTAGAAAAAAAGTGTAAAAAATGGCTGTTGTGGCTATGGCTTGGCGCCTATAGCGCCAATGATGGTGTAGTTAGCGGCGCCATAACTGCAAACAAAATGCACCGTAACTCCCTCTATGTCACTTTATACCATGCTATCTAACTATTTGACATTATAAACTGATCGTACAATAAAAGTATTACTAGGCCTTGCGATAGTGACCGAAGGATTAAAGGTTGTGTGATGGCTTGCCAAACTTCGAGTAACCTATGACAACACAAATGAAGACACTACATTAAGTGATGCGCAGAGTTGGACCTTGCGAATCACCTCCGTCGTGAGAGTAGTATGCGTATATGATTTGAATAAGTGTTGGAGTATATAAAGTAGGTGTTGAGAGCGTGATCAAACCTTTGTGACCTGCCAAGCTATTTATAGATGGTGAAAATAGGCTTGTACAGGCCTCTGCACTGAAACAGGAGATCATGGGGGTGTCTAATGTTTTTAGGTGATTGTTGGGATAGTGTACCACGATCCCTATCTTGTCGGGAAAGCCTTAATAGGGTGGAGACCATGGGTTTGACTTGGTCCAGGACTACCTATGCGTTAGTGTCTTCGATGAGAACACCTCAGAAGGTGTTAGAGCTTCGACTGACGGATTCCCATATTGGTAATCATTGCGTGAGAATGATTTTACGCCAGAGGAGACTTTCGGTGGTTAACCCAAGTCTATCGGAGTGTAGTATCCGAGTGAGCTTGAAGGGGAAGCCTTCGAGTTGTTCGGAGGGCACGTCATCATAAACTATCACCAATATGCGCAAGTACTTAGTTATTAAAATGGGTCGTTCTTTATACAATAAATAAATTATATCTACATTAAAAAAAAGATTTGCTATCCATAGTCCAAAGGGTTGAAGAGAAGAGAAAATATATGCACGGGAAGCCGAGAAGTAGGGATGGAAAAAGCACCCGAAACCGACGGGGAAAATCGAAACCCGAACCGGTTGGGTCGGGTTCGGGGGCGGGTTGGCGGGTTTGGATGCGGGTTTGGGTATTGATAAATATTTTTAGCCGGGTATGGGTTCGGTGACGGGTTCTGGTAATACCCGTCCGATTACCCGTACCCGTACCCATATCCGTTTACCCGAATCTAAACACGCTTTATTAATATTATAATTAAATATATATACATTATATATAATTTCTTTCATTATATTTTTTATATAAGTATCTCTATTACATAACACATTTTATTTTGTACATGAATTATTCAAAAGCGTTAAATCGCATGATACAAAATTCATTTTCTTTAACTTTTAAAAAATTTGATTATGTTAGTGTGTTTTTCTTTGTTTTGTCGGTGGATTTTAGTGTAACTTAATTTTAATACCGCCATTTTGTCCATATAATATTCAATTGGGGATAACCGATACCCGCGAAAAAACCCGAAAAACCGATGGATAATATTAATCGGGTATCCGCCGGGTAATGGGGCGGTTACGGGTTTGGATATTATAAACGGGTGCGAGTACGGGTACACTAAAACCACCCCGAACCCGACCCGTTGTCATCCCTACCGAGAAGGCTTACATGTTATGTTCTTATCAGTTAATGGGGTAGTCGGGAAGGCTTACCTGAGTAGTAGTAATTTTACCACTTTATTATAAGTATAAATCATAGAAGGAGTATAAATCTAAGGTCAAACTTTAGGAAATTTTAGCCGCAAAATGGTCCACGCATATTCCTACCATCTTTTTGTGTCACTATAAGTCTAGACCACCATCACCAACGTCCATTATATTCTATAGGTAGGTGATACACCTAGACAACTTTAGTGACAATCGTTACTTGACACTTTTAGTAAGACCTTTATATTTTTGTCTATCTTAAGTTAGTCATTACTACAATAAAATGGTTGTTTACCGGAAAATAAAAGAAAAGTCAAACATAAGGTGTTAAAAAGTGTTGGTAGCAATCTAGCATATTTGGGATCATATTTAAGTTACACATTAAGGGTGTGTTTGGTTTAGGTATATGGGAATGATGGAATGAGTATGATAGTGATATCAAATGTTTGGTTTACTATTATCACAATCAAATTATCATTTAATAGTCATAGATTCATTGAAGTGGGTAGAGGTGGGTTTTTTTATGAATTCCCGTGGGTCCAACTACTTTATTTATTTATAATTACATAAAATAATAAATGGGCCCACTTTTTGAAATCAAACACCATATTAACAAACTAAACAACAATATCAACAATGATATTTTTATTTTCATTCCACCCTATAATGATACCATTACCGATAGTGATTCCTTATAACAAACCAAACGCACCCTTAGGTTCTAAACTATTTGATATACATACAGTTTATTCGTTAAAACGTGTTAGCTACTTAGCATATCCTAAAACCTTTACCCACACAAATTAACAAGTGTGGGTGAAAACTAATACATTATAAATCGATTTTATATGTCAACACTTTTTCGAGTGTCACTAAATTGTGCCACCAAATGACACTTTTTGTAGTGACATCTTTTCTTACACAAGTTGATTTTATTTTCATCATATAAGTCTGTTATTGGGCAATCAAATAAATAAAGTGTTTACCTTCAACCCTTTGGAATGGAAAAACCATTAAAGGTGAAATAAGTAAGAACATCTCTGAATGTTCCTTGGAAAGGAGGAGAAAGCCTTAAGACTTCAGATGCCACACTCCATGAATATTTCATCCTATGTATGTCATCCCAATTTAGTAGTTTACCAGGCCGGCCTTTTGACTTTGCAATCTCCCTTTGTTCTAAACCAATATAAATATAAACAAACAAAAAACCAATAGAAATAACTCAATACCGTAAGAACATAATCTAAGGGGTACCTAATGTGTCATATCAATATAAAGTTGTGGATTCAAATCTTGTCAGATGTGTCATAAACGAGTGATGAGCTATCTGGTTAAGCAAAGTTTATAAGTAACTAGATTTGGATTGAACCATTCGTTGGATCGTCTTTACGGATTCAAATAACACGGAAAAATTCATTTTAGTTTGGTTCATTCATACATGCTGACAAAGGAGTATGAAACCAGGGTTCGAGAGTCATGGAAGTGTTATCACCTACTATAGAGTTGGGACATGCGCGGTCTCAATGCCTATTCATATTTGTATATTGACTATAGTATTTTTATTACAGCAAATTTTATATGTATCATATAAAAAAGGAATTTTTAAATGATACCTTTGTAAACTCCTTCATAGATATGGGGAAGCTCAGCAAGATACATTACAATAGAAGTGCAAGTACTAGCAATAGTATCATGTCCACCAAGCAACAATGCTATCAACTTGTTATCAATATCTGTATCAATCATAGCATCCTCATCATTACCATCAGTAACAAGCATATGTGACAATACATCTTGTTTTGGAGAAGCTTTCCCCTCTTCCAGATCAATCTTTCTTTGCGTAATTATGTCAATAAGTTTCTTTCTTATGTGTGCTGCACCTTTAACCGCTTTGTTAAATTGTGTTCCTGGGAAGTCTATAGGGATTAAAAAGATCCCTGAAATTAAATCTTCAAAAGGGGCAGAAAATTTCGCAATGTGCTCAGGGTTTTCTACACTAATAAACAACTGAGAGGCAATGACAAAGGCGAATTTTTTGATAAGAGGGTAGACAGCCACAATATCATGGTTTTCCCATTCACTTGAAAGTGATTTCCGGTAATATCCTCCATTACACTTATGTATCTTTGCAAAGCCTCCGATTTTAGAAAATATGGAAAAGCTTTCCTCATCTTAAGGGCTTCATCAGACGCACTTGATTTAGAAGGGAACAACTTGTTGACATACTCTGGCACCCACATACGTACAAGTTTGTACTCGTTTGAGAACAAGAACTTGTTGCCTGCGGGATGACCGATGTCGTTGTACTGATAAAAAATAAACCTAATTACCTTATGTTAGATAGGGCAAGCGGGTATCGTATCCACGAGGAGTATGTGGTTTTAATTTAAGTTTTGGGGTGATCATTGATCAATAAAAGTTGTGGTTTTGAAAACTTAATAACTAAATACTAATTAACTAGAAAGGGAATAAGCTAATAATTAAACTACTAATTAACTAAAAAGTAAATAAACAAATAAAAATAAGATTCGTAAACAGTTGAGTAAAAAGCAATCCCTTCCGGCTCCAGATATATTGATATGATCAAGTTACGGATTATTACTAATGTTTGTTTTCAAACAACATAGACATAGTTTGTATTAATTGAAAAGGACAATTTTGGGCACAAGTTATACTCACCACACGAATCGTCTTAATACCTAAACTAGTTGGACTTGGCACGACTCGTTGACTAGAAATAATATGTTTTACAATAATCCTATCAATTAATTTTATAATTACTCAAATGAACAATTATGGTTACAAATTATGTTTATCATACGACCGTCTTAACCCCTATACTAATTAGGCTCGGCACAATCGTTAACTCGCAATAATATGTCTCACAATAATTCACCAAATAATTATATTAAAACATTAAAATCATATGAATTAATGTTTGACAAACAAAATAAAATCCATAAACATGATCAAACTAAATATATCTTTTTCCAGGAGAGATTACAAAAAGATTAGCCGCGCATCATGTTGATAGACATCATCTTCATTTTATTGCACGCTCGTCGAGATTGCCTAATCTTCTATTATTAAAAAATGGCGGCTAGAATAATATGAATGGGTCCTCCTCTCTTTTTTGTCCCTGGCTACACGAATATAATAATCTGATCTCTGTGTCTTCTTCTTTTCTTTCGAATGATATGAATTGTCTGGCCTCTTTCTTCCCTGTACCGAATGTATATTAGAAATAATGACGGCTGTGATGTTGGGGGCCCTTCTTTCTTTTGTTCGAATGTATATATAGGGATAAATCCCTTTTTCTGTCTTTGTTCCTACGCCAAAACCACACCAAGCCAAAGGGTTTTTTTTTTTTTTTTTTTTTTTTTTTTTTTTTTTTTTTGCTGCGTCCAAACAAAAGCCCAAACATTTATTCTTCATTTTAAATTTGTAATATCAATATATTAACTCCTTTTTGCGCATAACATACATAATCATAAAACACCCTCAAAGTACATGTATAACGACGAATAACAATGCAACAATGCGTAATTAACATGCTATGAGGTTGATGGATCGTGTTTTGGTAATATTATTGTGAATCGGGAGGTCGGGGATGATGATAATACATCATCTCCATGGTAAGAGTTTAGAGAGAGAAAGTAGAGTGAGAGAGAATGAACCTGGTCTTATTATTGATAAAAGTGAAAAATGAAACAAACACAAACAAGACTCACCCCTCCATGTAAGTATGGAGGGGTATTTATAGTCATTCAAACACATGACTTTACAATAATTACGTTTCTAGTCCTTGTGTTTGAGGCTTACATAATCTCTAATGTAATCCCGATTATTTTGTCACATTTTCGTGCTAGAAGGATTCCCAACAATCTTCCCCCAATGTAGCAACACACGGGATTACTTACACCATTTCCTACAAGTACAAATACAAATAAAGAAAGGTCTTCATAAGCTCTTCAAATGTTGAGGATGACTACAGTTGACGCTCTTTGTCTTCATCTTGTACCTCGGCTTGAGAACTTTTCTTCACTTGTAGTCAAATGATGTAATATACATGAACTGGATTAACTTCCCCCCAATTCATGTTGCATGTCTTTAACGGTTTCTTCATATACTTCTTTTTGGCGAAGTTTCTGAATCAGCTTCCCCCCAAACTGACAACCGTCTTCAACAGATTCAAAACTTTGATGTAGTTAACAAGTCTTCTGACTTTTGAAGTTTTAAAGTACGCAACGGAATTTGTAGATGACATCGTAAACCACACCAAGCAAATCTGACTAGTACTCAGTAACGATTATGCTCAATGCGGAAACTCCGTTCGGGGGTAACATGCAAAAAATCAGCAAGATATTCTCTCATAAGTAGGCTACTTCGCACATCACAACCTGCGAAAGTTGAAATGATTACACCAAAATCAAAAAACTGAACCACTGATCATCTCTGCGGACGTCTCTCCGGTAGTACTAAAATTGTAAGCTCGATCACGTAAATCTGTTATGCGTCCCCGATTTGCACGTTTCTTCCCCCTGAATGCAGATACATCTGGAAAAAGAGTGTTTTCGCAAAGAATGCAAGAAAAGTCAAAGAACATCTACTCTTTCTTCCCCCACGATGTCTTCGCGGAATCGGAAGCATACACACTATGGTTACGATGGAAACGGAGGCAGCGTAAACCCTGTATGTCCAATTAGTCGAAGATGTGTGAAGTACCATAAATAGCCCGTGAAAAACAGCTGCTGATAACTTCTCTACTCCTTAATACTCTTCTCTGCTAACTCATTACCGACCCCATTATCATTCTGATGGCTTTTTGTAGTGACTACTGATGGAGAAAATCCAGTATTACGAACTTGAGACTGAAGTAAAATAACCCGAACTTGTGACTTAAGCTTGCACTATTGTCTGTCTAAGAACCAATACTGAGAATTTCAATAAAGGTAGAATCATATACCCATCCAACCATCCTTAACTGTATATGAACTTCTCTCGAATTATTCACAGCTTTTTGTGACACTTAAGCATTACAACGTAACTCCTTTAAAGTGATAGCTATACACTGTGAGCACAAAAACGTAACTCCTTACATCAGGTATAGCTATATAACTCAAGTCGTAATCATTGTAACGGTTAAAAGCTCGAACAAGGATCTCGAAGAATCATGCATCCAACCAACCCCGATATCTTCAAGATACTAAGTACACGCACCCGTGAAACTCCACTTCAACCTCAAATAAATAATAATGAATTAACGCCGTAGTCACATCTTGCGGTTCAATACCCAAAACTAGCCTTTGTTATTTGGTTAAAATGAACTTTGATAATGGTTTTATCCCGATCTTGTCAAAAACGTATTCCCGTGAAAATATGTAACAACCAAAATATCACTCTTACTACCAAAGCTTTTTCCAAAAAAAAATTGCAATGTATTAGCATATAATGGATATCAAAATTTTAGCTCAACACATTGAAAAATTTCGGATCCAATAAAATTAGGCCCAATCCATATTGAATGAAAATAACCAAATCCAATGTTATCCAAGTAGATATTCGGCCCAAGTGAGTGTCTGACCCAAAGACAAATATACGGTTAAGTACTATGCCAATAAATAACTCACAACCCTTATCCCATACTTACACAAACCCTAGACACATATCATCAAAATATACACCCCCTTCACTCCATTTCTCTCTCACCCCATCTTTGAAATAACAAACGCAGTACAAAAAAATTATTCAATCTCATTTCAATCTAAGCACAAGCACCCTTATACCTCCTTCAACATATAAGCACAATCAACAAATCGCAGTCACCCACACGAACACTAGTCACCTTCTATGGTTTCATTAAAATTGTTCGAGCACAAGACATGGCTTCAAGATCTCCTATAGAGGTCTCGGGTAGGTTCTATTGATGTTGTTTTCATTTTTTGTTTTTAACCGAAAGAAATAAACGGGTCTAACAAGTTTGTTAGATACCGTTCTTTTAATTTTTCGGACATTGAGAAGAAGTTTAAACTTCACAAAGATCAATGATGGGTTGAGTTCAAACACTTGAATCTTTAAAGATTGATATACACGTTTGAACAGGACTGAGATCTTCTTGATTTTTTTTTCCTTCTGTTTCTAGTCACTGTGGTGTTGAGGAGTTAGGATTTAGAAGTTGGGTCGTGAGGATATTGTGTTCGGAGATTGATTAGGATAGTCGATGGGTCATTGTTGGTGAAGGGTTATTGTTGTTGGCTGTTGTTGTGTTGTTTGCTGTTGCAGAAGAGGGTTAAGGATTGGATAGGATTAGTTGAAGTTTGTTTTGGTTAATTAGTTGTTATGTTCTTCCTCTTATTTCTGTTTTTGTTGACTGTTAATTGACCAATGATTTGGAACAAACTCGAGAGATGGACAAACTCGAGAGTTGGACAAACTTGAGAGATGGACAAACTCGAGAGTTGGACAAACTCGAGAGTGACAAACTCGAGTTGGACAAACTCGAGAGTGAACAAACTCGAGAGTTGGACAAACTCGAGAGTTGGACAAACTCGAGAGTGACAAACTCGAGAGTGGACAAACTCGAGAGTGACAAACTCGAGAGTTGGACAAACTCGAGAACTTAGAATTTCCTAACTCGGAAACTTAAGCAATCAACAAACTCGGAGACCTTCAAACAAACCCAAAAACGAGATGTAACAGACCATGTTTGACCAGATCTTAATAAAACTGTTGATGCGTGGGTTTTGCAACCTTACAACAGGTTTTACCTCTCGAGGGATCTCAAGAGGCTTACAACCCCACCAGGCAGTGTACCTGACCGATGTAGTATAGTGTAGTGGTAAGTACGGGGGATTGATCGTTCTCCACAGGGAATAGTGTTCGTTAGGTGTGAAAGGCTACTCTAATTAGGTCTAAGGGTTGAGGAAGATTCTTTTTATGTTTTTATATTTTATAAAGCAAGTAAAATCTCGGGTTTTGAAGGAGTGGGCGGAATTAGTTGCTAGTCAACTAACCCAAATTACTACAAATGCAAATAAAATAAAATAACAAAAATGAAAAGTGGTGAGAAACTTATGTGTAGGGAAATGTGTTTACTTAGATTTCCTTACTCCCTAACTATCTTTTACCGGTTAATTAGTGTGTATTAGTCGCGTGGATGACGGGTGTATTCCTTAATACCATTCGTGGGGTGGCGTACTTACTTCCCCAAACTCTACAAGCTCCTACTTCACTCCTATGTCGAGCCGGCTAGGAAGCTCCTAACATGGGATCACTAGAATTCGCTTGTGCATTAAATACAACCATAAAAACCTTTAGTACGCGTTTGGTTCATGTTTCTTAAGACGTTCAAGCAAGTTACCGAATAGGAAGTTAGCCAGTTTTCTTAAGCCTAACATAGATAAACAATCATCCAATACAACTAATAACACACTAACAACCAATAATCAATAGCTAGATTTCATTAGATCTAAGCAAACACAAGATAAAATTAGCCTAACATGTTAAACAAAAGACAAGCATAAGATAGAATCAAACAACACATAGACATATTGAATGATTAATTGATAACTTATCTTTCAATGAAACATGGAAGATCTCAAGGCAAAAAGCCCTGAAAAAGTAGCTAAAATCGTCTTAGGGTTTTATCCCAAAATTCCACACACTAAGCTCTCTCCCTATGACAAAAAATTAGAAAACTATATATAGACTTTGACATCTGACGGCGTCACCTTATGCATTGTGACGCCGTCACCTCGCCGCTTTTAGGGTTCCCGGATGACCATCTTGACGCCGTCCCTCTTTAGCTCTTCAAAAATCCATTCTGGCTTATCAAGGCTTGACGCCGTCGGATCATGAACGTGACGCCGTCCCCTTATGATTTAAGCCGTGACGCCCTTGATTTAGTTAAAGCGTGACGCCGTCAGAATTCTCATGCAAACTCACTGGCCCGTCATGAGTAAATTTCACATCCAACTTTTCTTGCCAAGGCATGACGCCGTCCCATGTTAATTGTGACGCCGTCAAGAGTAACTTTTAGCCGATTCTTGAGACTTTGCCGTTTTCTTCACTTTAATGCTCCAAAAACGTCCAAAATGCCTCCTTTTCCAGATTTCTCCTCAAAAGTACCTAAAATGACAAAAGGAACGATTTAGGGCAATATTTGATCAAATAAATACGATTTCGGGCTTAAATGACCCCTTAAAAGCGGTACACTTTTCGCCTCATCAAATACCCTTACACTTGAGATTTGCTTGTCCTCAAGCAAATGCGCTTTTATTCTAATCAAAATACAAGTTAGGGGTCATTTAATGCAAACATAAAAGTAATTACAACAAATAATCGTTCCACTTCAATCATAATAAGCACGGAGATTACATACTAGCACCTCACAAGTAGTGTTTAGATACTCACATCTCTCAAGTGTCATCAAAATAAATCTCATAAATGAAAACGGAAAATATCTCTCACTACCTGTCATAGCAAATAGATTACCATAGGCTTGGGAAAGGATCGAAAACCTCCTCCACTAGGCGTAAGCACCTAAGATAAGCTATCAAAGAGGGCTTTTAAATGGGTTATAACGTTAGGTGTAGGGAAAAGGAAAACACGGTTTTGTTGGATAAAGGATATTTTACTGGTGGCGAGTTAAAGATCTTGATCAATCACATGTACTATACAACGTTGCTAAGCCAAGACTAGACTCGATCTTAAGCTAATGAAAGAAAATAACAAAACATAAACATAAAATAAACATAAAATGAAACGGGATGGTAGTCCGTATGTTTTTTCTATTTTTCTTTTTTTTCTCATTTTTTTGTATTTTTCTTGATTTTTTTTTTTTTTTTTTTTTTTTTTTTTTTTTTTTTTTTTTTTTGCATACACTTTTACCCTACCATCCAAAATAATACATCATAGGGGCATTGCATCCCCCTTACACTTGAACTTTTACATAACTTTACAAATAACTATTCTAATGACTCGAATTAAGATAATTGAAAAACTTGGAGTACTTTTAAAATATTTAGCACATATGGGGGTAATAAATGATGTTCTTCCCCATTACTCCATTACACTAGTACTTTACCCATGAGTCCCAATCGTCCCAAAACAATATGTACAAAGATATGACTCGACTTAGCAACCATGTAATCAACTAGATAATTAACTTGGGTTTAAACAAATGTTGTAACAATAATGCACTAAAGATGAGTGCATACAAGGTAGGCTAAGGCGATTTGGGTGTACATTTTAGTGGGGTGTAACAAATTCTTCCTTTAAGTAAAATGCTTAAAGGTCGAAACGAAAAGATAGGCTCTGAGGGGTGTACTAGGGGTATCGTGTACTAAAAATGAGTACAACGCAAAGGGTGTGGGAGAATCACTTGACCAATGTAGCCAATGTAATTATAACAAAAACACAGGTGTAAAACAATGGGTTAATCCTAATGCCTCTTATCATGTAGTAAATCTAACTACACGAATGTAGTCTCACTTGTGGCCTTGGAATGGTCCTAACGCAAGTTCTAGAATCTAAGTGCTACCGGTACACACATCATAGCATAAATGCTTTTCCTACCAATTCTAGGGGCGAACCTCACATATTTGGGGGTGGAAAATTTTTTAGTGGTACGGTTTTTGTGCTAGTCATATAACTCCTATCCATGAGACGCTCATTAAGACCAAAGTTTCACTCCTATATGTTGTAAAAAATTTTAAATTTGGCACTAAAATTACCTTAACAAGTATTTCTCTCAGTTTTATTACACATCTACCATCAAACAAACAAAAATCAAGCGCAATTGTATTCTCAAAAATCGTACTTTTACCCTCCCCTTACACTTAAGATGAACATTGTCCCCAATGTTCAAATGACAAATGTAAAAGCATAAAGTAAAAGAATGAAATCAAATACTCCCCTGATTCGCTCGTTGGATAATGAAATTACACGGTTAAATCTTCCTCCAAAGAGAATGTTGAAGCTCCATGACTAATGCATCGCCATAAGCTTGATTCAAAACATTTTCTTGTCCAAAATAACCTGTTGAACCTGAGAAAACAAACACGAAAACCTGCATAACATCGGCGGGATAAAATCTATATATAAGGATATAATGCTTGTGGAATGATAACTTTGCAGATTCCTGGAGATTATAAGTTGGAGATTTTAATAAAAACTTTTTATGAAAACAAAATTTTCAAAAATTTCTGGAAATTAAATCTGACGCCGTCAGGTTATAACCCCTGACGCCGTCAGAAATGACCTGACAAAAATTTTCATTTTAAGTTTCCGGAAAATTTCTGGAAAAACCTTTACCTTACTTCCTGGAAATTCTGCAAAACATCATTATGACTCGATACAAGCATTTGACTCAAACAAATACGAATATGTATGCTAACTTATTATTATTATGATTCATGTTCATTTGTGTTCTAATAAACCGATTTAGATTTCCCTTACACTTATCTTTTGCAAAATACCTTTATATGTAGTTAAGACGAAGTTAAAAACAACATAAAGCATTTTCACAATTTAGTTTTTAACATGAATCAATAAGAATAAAAATTACACACACATACGAAACAAATAAAACAAACACACAAACAAATGAACACACAAAGCAAATAAAATAAATAAAGCTTGGGTTGCCTCCCAAGAAGCGCCTTTCTTTATTAACGAGTCTTGTAGCTAGACTCAAAGTCACGTACATTACGTGACTCCATCATCGGTCACGGTTCCTAGGCCATTCTCCTTCGATTCTCTATCAGAATCACTTTCATAGTGAAGGTATTTCGGGTCCTCGAGATCAAAGGGATTATTTCGGTATTTAGAACTAAGCTCCTTATCATGCTTAAAGAATCCACTTGACAGGTCAAAAGTGTCCTTACATCCCCTTCTCACATCATCATCACACAACACTAGTTGGGAACTTAACCTATCGAGCCCATCATAATCAATCTCCTTGAATTCTCTCATCTTGTGAGGCGTTTGGTATGAGATTTCCCTAATCTCATCGGTGAAAGTCATGATCCCATTGAGCTCGTCCACAACCAAGCTTGTGGCCTTGCAAAAAGGTGCCCCAAAAACAACTTGTGATAACCTGGGATCGATGTACTTTTCGATATTATCGACGATTGCGAAGCTCATAGTGAATGTCATGTTTCCTACAAACACCTGTACATCATCATCTATGCCAATGTCGTCCTTCCCTTTATGAATCATCCCCCATCTGCAAATGTTGTTATAATGAAACAGGGACATCACATTTTTGGGTAAACATGTGTCGATGTAAACATTATAAAAATGCTTGTGACCAATCATGCAAGGTATTTTGAGATTATTCGGATCACATTGCTTAACTCGGCCAGGCCTTCTACCGCGTAACCCCCATGTGTTGCTACTCGCTGATGGTTGATACTCATACACTTCTTCACAGCCATCCCGAAAAATCACTTTCCTGACACCATCGGTAAATAATGCACTCCTATCATCCTCATCGAGTATCACTCCCGTTGCTTTTATGAATGGTTTGCCTAGAACAAGGCCAGTTAAGGGTGGGCTGATGATAGGGTTCATGTTATTAATTACAGTTAACTCGATATGAAAGAGGAACTTTTCTATCACAATTGGTACCCTCCTTATTACCCCGATGATATTAGACCCTTCATATTTGACTTGTTCAGTGAAGGCTTCATTATATAGAGAAAGGGATATTGCGCTTATAGAAGAGTTGGGGTTTATGTAGGCATCTTTTATAAACTTTTTCCTAGTGGTGCAAGAAATCTTAAAGACCCTAGGAGCGCCATCCTCTATTCTCTCTCCGAATCCCATAGGCGACCTTGCTGTGCCCCTCTCAAGTTCCTCTACCAGGGGGCGGTCCAGCAGTCCTGCAAGCCCATGAGGCATTTCGGATTTCTCTTCCGAGCCCTCCTCATCACTCACCTTTATTGTACTCGAGTTCTTTGGTGAGTCTAGATAGTAGTCGGGCGCCTCGGGTTTCTTTTCGGGAACTTCACCCTCCATTTCATTGTCCACATTCTTGGCTGTTTGTTGGTCCAGATTTGGTTTAGGAACAGGTATTGTTGTAATGGTGTTCACGAAGTGGAGAGGTTTCGAAGGGGTATGAGTATCTCCTGTTTTTTTTTCGTTCTGTGATATGTATTTGAAAAGTTTACTAGGGTGCTTGATTTTTACAGGAGGGGGTGTTTGGTGGGTTACCGTAACAGATTTGATCTCATTAACTCGTGCCAACTCACAATTTGACCTGCCAGCAAGGCGATCATTGATAACCTTTAACAGGTTATCAACCTTGTTGTTCATATCAACTTGCTGTTGTCTGAATTGATTCTCAAGTTTGGAAAGCTGTGTTTCTTGAGAGAGAATGAATTTTTGCAGTGATTCCTCGCGATTTTGTTGTTTATGCGTGTGTCGCTGAGGATAATGTTCAGACCAGGTGAGCGGGGTAGAGTCATTGAATGATACGCTACGAGTTAGGTTCCAACTAAAATTTGGCTTATTCTTCCATGCCTCATACCCATCTTCGGAATTTTTGGGCCCATAATTAGTGGCGAGCCACTTATCTCCCGCCTTATCGATTCGCGAGGATGCGAATTCTTTGAAAGCCTGTTTGGGAAGTTCCATGCAATCATGAGTGTCGTGGGGACCACTACATAATTTACATGAAGAAGTGATTTTGTTCACTTGGCTTGAAGGTTTAGGAGCCTCGTAGGATTTCATGAGAAACTTGACTTGGTCTTCAAGTTCTATGATCCTACGGTCGGAAGTGCTTGAATTGTTCAAAGGCAAAGATATTGCCTTGACCGTTTTATTCAAATCACGGGGATCACTCCAACTTTCGTTGTCATAAAGAGCAAGATCCTCTAGGAGAGCCCATGATTGTTCCGCACTTAGATCACGTAGCTTGC
The DNA here is from genome assembly GCA_021014915.2 of Artemisia tridentata subsp. tridentata. Lineage (NCBI taxonomy): Eukaryota > Viridiplantae > Streptophyta > Magnoliopsida > Asterales > Asteraceae > Artemisia > Artemisia tridentata. Next base: position 430,203,770 of record CP139508.1, read on the forward strand.
CACCGGCCGATTGGTCAATGGTTTGCCTTGTGGAGAGATTGATATGGTCATAGAAGATTTGGACTTGGAGCCAAAGTTCTATGCCATGGTGAGGGACTTTTTGGAGTAAGTCCTTGAATCGAGTCCATGCCTCGTAGAGAGTTTCGCCTTGATGTTGTTGGAACATCAAGATATCATTCCTTAGCTTGGTAGTTCTTCCCGGTGGGAAAAACTAAGCAAGGAAACGAGTGGTGAGATCATCCCAAGAGGTGATGGATCCTGCGGGTTGACGTTCTAGCCACTGACTAGCTTGGTCCCGCAAAGAGAATTGGAAGAGACGCAATCGGGTCGTCTCTCGAGTGGCAACATCAAGGTCTATAGAATCAACGGTTTTAAGAAAGTCCTTGAGATGTTGATTAGGATCTTCAGAACGAAGTCCATGGAATGCGCATCCGCTTTGCACCAACCGGATGGTGTCGGATCGCAAGGGTGTGATATTGGCTCCTTGTGTGAGCTCAATGGTGTTTCGATAGCCGTGGTGGCTAGGACGGGAATACTCTCCTAAAGTACGGGCTCTAGGAGGTGGTGGTGGTTGTTGTGGTGGTGGGTTGTGTGGGTTAAGGATATTACCATCTTCCATGATGTCGGACGGTAATGGTTACGAACAAAGACACGAAGAAAATAGATAGACTAAAGAAAACCTAGAAAAATAAAATAAAAATCTCACTAGAAAGGAATCTAGTGAGTAGACCTAATAGAAATAAAAATTCAACCTAAACAATAACTATTCCCCGGCAACGGCGCCAAAAACTTGATGCGTGGGTTTTGCAACCTTACAACAGGTTTTACCTCTCGAGGGATCTCAAGAGGCTTACAACCCCACCAGGCAGTGTACCTGACCGATGTAGTATAGTGTAGTGGTAAGTACGGGGGATTGATCGTTCTCCACAGGGAATAGTGTTCGTTAGGTGTGAAAGGCTACTCTAATTAGGTCTAAGGGTTGAGGAAGATTCTTTTTATGTTTTTATATTTTATAAAAGCAAGTAAAATCTCGGGTTTTGAAGGAGTGGGCGGAATTAGTTGCTAGTCAACTAACCCAAATTACTACAAATGCAAATAAAATAAAATAACAAAAATGAAAAGTGGTGAGAAACTTATGTGTAGGGAAATGTGTTTACTTAGATTTCCTTACTCCCTAACTATCTTTTACCGGTTAATTAGTGTGTATTAGTCGCGTGGATGACGGGTGTATTCCTTAATACCATTCGTGGGGTGGCGTACTTACTTCCCCAAACTCTACAAGCTCCTACTTCACTCCTATGTCGAGCCGGCTAGGAAGCTCCTAACATGGGATCACTAGAATTCGCTTGTGCATTAAATACAACCATAAAAACCTTTAGTACGCGTTTGGTTCATGTTTCTTAAGACGTTCAAGCAAGTTACCGAATAGGAAGTTAGCCAGTTTTCTTAAGCCTAACATAGATAAACAATCATCCAATACAACTAATAACACACTAACAACCAATAATCAATAGCTAGATTTCATTAGATCTAAGCAAACACAAGATAAAATTAGCCTAACATGTTAAACAAAAGACAAGCATAAGATAGAATCAAACAACACATAGACATATTGAATGATTAATTGATAACTTATCTTTCAATGAAACATGGAAGATCTCAAGGCAAAAAGCCCTGAAAAAGTAGCTAAAATCGTCTTAGGGTTTTATCCCAAAATTCCACACACTAAGCTCTCTCCCTATGACAAAAAATTAGAAAACTATATATAGACTTTGACATCTGACGGCGTCACCTTATGCATTGTGACGCCGTCACCTCGCCGCTTTTAGGGTTCCCGGATGACCATCTTGACGCCGTCCCTCTTTAGCTCTTCAAAAATCCATTCTGGCTTATCAAGGCTTGACGCCGTCGGATCATGAACGTGACGCCGTCCCCTTATGATTTAAGCCGTGACGCCCTTGATTTAGTTAAAGCGTGACGCCGTCAGAATTCTCATGCAAACTCACTGGCCCGTCATGAGTAAATTTCACATCCAACTTTTCTTGCCAAGGCATGACGCCGTCCCATGTTAATTGTGACGCCGTCAAGAGTAACTTTTAGCCGATTCTTGAGACTTTGCCGTTTTCTTCACTTTAATGCTCCAAAAACGTCCAAAATGCCTCCTTTTCCAGATTTCTCCTCAAAAGTACCTAAAATGACAAAAGGAACGATTTAGGGCAATATTTGATCAAATAAATACGATTTCGGGCTTAAATGACCCCTTAAAAGCGGTACACTTTTCGCCTCATCTTAATAAAACTGTTAACACCAAAATATAAAAAAATAGTGAACACATGATAATGATAACAGTTTAAAAAAAATGACATTCTTGACAAAATACACAACAAAATCCACCAAATATAATAACCTAGCTCTGATACCAATTAATGGATCGTGTTTTGGTGATATTATTGTGAATCGGGAGGTCGGGGATGATGATAATACATCATCTCCATGGTAAGAGTTTAGAGAGAGAAAGTAGAGTGAGAGAGGATAGGATGAACCTGGTCTTATTATTGATAAAAGTGAAAAATGAAACAAACATAAATAAGGCTCACCCCTCCATGGAAGTATGGAGGGGTATTTATAGTCATTCAAACACATGACTTTACAATAATTACGTTTCTAGTCCATGTGTTTGAGGCTTACATAATCTCTAATGTAATCCCGATTATGTTGTTACATTTTCGTGCTAGAAGCATTCCCAACAGAGGTATATGTAAAATAAACCGATCAAACCTCCCCAACTTAACCCTTACTCGTCCCGAGAAAGAAATCTAGTATATCTTAGCATGTTCATTACATAATTTTTAATCATACCATTGAAATTCGATAAAAAAGATCAAATTTAACCTTAGTGCACTAATAACTATCCTATGTGACCAATAATCCAAAATGATTACCAATATTTTTGTCCTTCTTAAACACTTAACATAACCGTTCCCATTAGTTCCATTTACTTTATGTTTCATATAATTAACCATGTGCCCAACATACTTAGTACACCCCTATAATCCATCTAAACATAGATCCAAAACAATATGTGAGAATACCTTACACCTTTTATAATACTGGAGTTTTTATACCATAGGAGCAAACTTTTTAAGAGAACATAAGCCATCATACATTAGCTTACATATTTTCAATTTTTACTCAGTTTTCGCACATGAATTTTTCTTCATATTTCAAGCATTTTTGCTCATAACATACATAAGCTCCTATTTTAGACATCCGAAACCGTTTCTTATACATGTCATCTCGAATGGTTAATACACTCCTTTTAAGGTTGATATAAAGACCAATCATTCGGATGTATGAATATCTATCCTATAGGTGTATACTAAGACACATCGGCTAACGGGAACCGGTTAATTTAGTTCATTTTAATTAAACGGGAACAGTTATGCTTCGTGCCTACTGGTATATCATATGATGGAGTTATCTACCATATAGTCTAATTAATCAATGCACTAACTTAAACTAACATTTCTAATTTCATTAACAACAATACAATGATTGGGTTATTTAACATAAAATTGTCTCAGCTAAGTGCAATGCTATCCATCATAAGAATTGGTGTCTGACCCATTCTATCAGCTAAAATTTCACCTTGCGCGGGTGACGAATCAGATAGGCAAGCCCAGCATATGACTACCACCAATAATTATGACAGTTCTCCAACTTTTTCTATGGCCACCGTGCGCGGGTGACAAGCCGGATGAGATCAATTTAAGTGTCCTAACCCAACTATTACATTATTATATTTTATATTATATTATTTAACTTTATTCCCGTTCTAAGCAAGAGTAAGTAGGGAAATCCAATCGGGTATGGTTTGATCATATACTAATTATACATATGCCTAACTACATGCAAACCATCAAATCAATTTTATAACCAAATTATATAATAAAATCGGGTGCACCTTATAATCATGGCTGGATCTTCTAGTTTGCTTCAATAAATCATCCACAAGCTAATCTTCAGAATCTGCAAACACTCACAAATATATGTAGAAGAAACTTCCACATCCAATTAGCACTAAACTCTTATAATGTGATTTCAATTAAAATTAAAATTTTTCATTATTGTTATTTTTTTCAAAAATCACTTTTTGATGCATTTTTAACCACAATTTCACACAAAAATATGTAACACATGTGACACCCTCTCCAACTTAAAGCATTGCATTGTCCCTAATGCAAAAGATTTAAGTTGAAATTTTGGTTAAAAATCACTTTGACAAACTCACACAACACAAAAACCTAACTAATTTTCGTATGAATCACGGTTGCATTTAGCGTATGCAACAAGCCATTTAAATCACCCGAGTAGACGAGTTTAGTCTCGTGAGGGTTTGTAGTGAACACACCCACAAAGTTTTTAACACGCACAAAAATAAGAAAATAAAAAGAAACATAAATTAAAAAGAACATACACACACTACAACCCACGGGTTGCCTCCCGCGAAGCATTGAGTTTATCGTTGTCAGCCCGACAATACCTAATATTAGTTTCACGGTGGTATGATGGAGAATTTACCAAACAGTTACCTAGACGCAATTGTGACAACCCGTAATTTTCCTGACGTATTTTTTTAAGGAATTATCTCTATCTTTCATATAAGAACTTTTCTGAGCTCATTTCGTTTAAAAACGTAAAGTTATCTCACGAAACGTGGAATTTGTACACAACACGTACTGACACAACTGACGATATGATTTGATTATTTTATTATTTGTAAGAAACGAGGCGTATGGATAATCGTTTTTATTGGAAAAATTATTCTGAGAGCAATGGTGAAATTCTCGTGCCTTGAATCTACTGTTTACTAGTCTAAACGAGCCCCGAGCCTCATTTCAAGAAAGATAGCCTAAATTAAAACTATGGTCCCTTCAGTAATATTACCTCGCTGCCCCTAGACTTTAGATGTTGGCAGTTTTGGTCCTTAGGGTTTGCATAGCTTTTGGCATAGCCTATAAAAACCACACTATAACTCTTTTAGGGTTACTATTCCCCCTCTCTTTCCCTGCCTCCTGCAGCCGCCAACCACCACCTCTCCACTACGCGCCACCCCCGTTTGTTTTGTCTTGATTTACGCCGTGTTCCACCGAAGGTAGGTATAGATCGAGTTGGAAACTCGATCTAAACACCGAGACACCATGTGTGCTGAATCGGTGTGAGTTCCAAATGGTTTTAAATGGTTTCTTTTATATAAAAACGTGACTAAACATTTTGGGTATCATCGTTTTGAGTCAAGTTCTTGTCGAGAGTTGATACCGTGAGCATAAGCTTACGGCTGAGGTTATATTCGAAGCTTTTAAGAGCTTGTCGAGCTTATAGTTAAGCTTATTGTGAGTTTTTAAATTTGTTTCTCTTTTTGATTCTGGATTGGATTTGGTTTAGGGTCGAAACCCACTTAGGGTTTGGACTAAAGTTAATGTTTGATTGTTTTTGGAAGTTTGAAATGAATTGGTGTTGATTGTGGTTTGAGCCGAGTTACAATTTAGTCCGTTTGGTTGTTGCAGTTAGCGAGTTCGAGCCGAGACCTCTTGGTCACGGCATGATAAGATTAATGTGTTTTTAGTAAGTGTTATCTTGTCGTGGTGATTGAATTTAAGTGGAGCCGTGACCTCCTTGAGGTCCGTTTGTGTTGTGGCTGTTAACAGATTCGAAGCCGAGACCTCCCATGGTCTCGGCATGAGGGAGTTGTTATTGTTCTTGGTGATTGATTTTTGTGTCACGAGATTAGGATTTGGTTTGAGATAGTTTAGTTTTGGTCGAGCCGTATCAATTTGGCCGAGTGGTAGATACGGCCGAATGGCCTTGTGGTTTAATTCTTGAACTTGGTTTAATTGTGATGTTTGGCCGCGTCAAGGTTGAGCCGAGACCCCGTGGTCTCGGAGAAACCTTGGTTTTGCCGATATTTGGTTTGTTAGTTTAATGTAATACTGGACTTACGGGACTGTGACTTTCGGTTTGACCCGTGAATGGTTAATAGATATGACTCGAAATGAAAAACGGTCTGTGTGACTTAGTATTTATTGAACTTGATTGGGATAAAAAGAAAAGGAAGGAAAATGAAAATCATTCAAGTAAACTTTTCTAAGAAATAATTGTTATTAAATTTAATTAATGACAACGCAATTTGATAAAATAAATACGTATTTATTTTGATAAAACAAGACACACGATGGGTCGTTGGACATTTCGAGACACATTAACGAGTTTGATCATTTGGGATTGATGAAGCGAAAAGTGTACCGCTTTTAGGGGGTCATTTAAGCCCTAAATCTTATTTATTTGATCAAATATTGCCCTAAATCGTTCCTTTTGTCATTTTAGGTACTTTGGAGAAGAAATCTGGAAAAGGAAGCATTTTGGACGTTTTTGGAGCATAAAAGTGAAGAAAACGACAAAGTCTCTAAATCTACTGGAATAGTACCTGTGACGGCGTCAAGCCCCAGTGTGACGCCGTCAATCCTTGATAAGCCAGAGAGGATTTTGGAAGATTAAAGGGGGACGGCGTCAAGAAGGCCATCAAGAAACCCTAACCGCGGCGAAGTGACGGCGTCAGGACTCAACCTGACGACGTCAGAAGCCATTGAGTGACGACGTCAGAATGACAACTTGCACAAGAAGAAACCCTAGTAAAATCGTCACATGCTGATCAAGAAAATCACAACTTACGCGCGGAGTAGCTGTCACTGTTTTGGCCATAAAATCTTCATACGAACTCGGATTTGGGTGATTCAAAAGGCCACGCGAAGAGGACGAAAAGATCTAAAATTTGGTGAAAATGGGAAGTTGACGCCGTCACTTGTACGAGCTGACGCCGTCAAGCCTTGCCGACAGAAACATTGCCTATAAATACAACATTATAACTTCACTTTTTGTAAGCCCTAAACCCTAAGTCCGATTCTAGGGTTTAGGTAGGTGTTTTTCCAGCAACTTAGAAGGTCTTAATCACTCCATAAACATCTTGTAATGGTGTGTTGATTCTATCTTAATTATGTCTTCCATTATTATTGTTGCTTGTTCTTTATTGATTATGTTTTACTAAATCACCTAGTGTTTACCTATGATTGTGTGAAACTTGTGTATAACTAATTAGATCTTATTGATTTCTTGTTGATGTGTGTGTCCATCTCCATCAATTAGGGCGTGACAACTTCAATAGATCTAGTTGGTTTAGTTTATAATTCTTGCTTCCTATTGTTTCTTGTTTTGATTGGGTGATATTGATGTTAGGCTTAAGAAAACTGGCTAACCTCCTATACGGTAACTTGCTTGAACGTCTTAAGAAACATGAAACAAGGTGTACTAAGGTTATATGGTTGTATTTAATGCATGAGCGAATTCTAGTGATCCCATGTTAGGAGCTTCTTAGCCGGCTCGACATAGGTGTGAAGTAGGAGCTTATAGAGTTGGGGAAGTTCGTACACACCCCCACGAATGGTATTAAGGAATACAACCCGTCAATTAAAACAAGGTGTGACAATTCAATAGGTAGAATTGGATAGCTAGCAAGGAGTAATATATCATAGGTAGACATGCTTCACTTCCCTTGTAGAACCCTAGTTTACTTTCCTTCACATTAGTTTAAGTAGTAGTTTTTGGGTTAGTTGATTAGCAACTAATTCCGCCTCTCCTTCCAAAACCCGAGATTTTTACTTGCTTTCCATAAAATATAAAAATACAAAAAGAATCATCCCTCACCTCTAGACCTAGTAGATAAATTTCAATCCTAACGAACACTATTCTTTGAGTTGAACGATCAATCCCCCGGTACTTGCCACTACACTATACTACATCGGTCAGGTACACTGCCTGGTGGGGATTGCAAGCCTCTTGAGATCCCTTGAGAGGTAAAACCTACTGCGAGGGCGCAATCCCACGCATCAAGTTTTTGGCGCCGCAGCCCGGGGAGTAGTTATTGCTTAGGTTGAAATTTTATTTTTGTTAGGTCTACTCACAAGATTCCTATCAAGTGAGATTTTTTCTTTTTATTTTGTAGCTTTCTCGTAGTCTATCTTTTCTTTGTGATTTTATTTGTAATTTGCTTCAAATGGACTTTTCACTTAGACTTCTAAGATTGCAAGATATGGTTGAGTGGCTAGAACACCAAGAAGTTCAAAATACCTCATTTAGAGACACTTATGAATCATATGAGCCTTCACCTAGGATAGATTCTTATGAACAACCTCCATGTTTAGGATCTTGTTTTAGTGAGGCTAATAGGAAAAGCGACCTAGTTTGCCAAGGAATTGTGGATAGAGCCGTATCAATAAACCATAAGTTGGATAAAGCACTAGGTTTATTATTATCACTACCTAAGAAAACAATTGATGAGGATATAGGTGATCTTGACACGTGGAATGATGAGGTAAATAACATAAGCCCACAAAATACTCAACCATCATTTGAGGCACCCACACCGCCCGTGACTTACCCGGAAGAAGTAGAAGAGACTTTAGGAATCCCGATGGAGGTAGAACCCTTGGACCAAGCACAACTAGAGGATATAGGTTTGAACACTTTTAGTGATGACCTTACTCATAGTTCTAGGGAATTTCCTAGTGTTGATGAATTGGAACCTCAACCTTTACACAACTTTTCATCCTTAGATTTACATCTAGGAGAAAAAAAAGGAACCGACCCACCCATCAACCAATATTATCCGGGTAGTTTTAGGATGAAGGAAGCCATTCACTCACCCCCTTCACCTCACGTGGCATATTCACACCCTAAGGGTGTGTATCGCTACTTCCACCGGCACTTAATTCTAAGTGTAGGGAAAACCTCCCCTATTTCCGTTAAATAAGGGTAGAGTCAGGCTCGTGACTCGAACAAAAACAAGCGCTTATTGGGAGGCAACCCAAGCTTTATTTGCTTTATTTGTTTGATTGTTTGTTTATTTAATTTTATTTGTTTAGTATGCATTTCTTATTCTTTTTGTTTACTGTTCATGTCTCAAATATAAATTGTGAAAATGCTTTATTTTGTTTTTAACTTCGTCTTAACTACATATAAAGGTATTTTGCAAAAGATAAGTGTAAGGGAAATCCAAATTTGTTTTTAAGAACAAGATTGAACATGAACGATAACAATGAGATATAAGCATGCATATTAGTATTTGTTTGAGTCAAATGCTTGTATCGAGTCATAATGAAGTTTTGCAGGAATTCCAGGAAGTAAGGTATAGGTTTTTCCAGAAATTTTCTGGAAACTTAACATGAGAATTCTGTCAGATCATTTCTGACGGCGTCAGGTTTTAATTTTCTGAAATTTTTGAAAGTTTTGTTTTTCTACCGGAATCATAAAAAGTTTTTATTAAATCTCTAACTTATAAACTCCAGGAATCTGCAAAACATTCATTCCGCAAGCATTATATCTTTAATTGTTTTATTTCTAAGTCTGGAATTACACCTAGTTGTGAGTTGTCTTTGTTCGGTTTGATGCTTTGGTTTTTCTTGTTTGTTTTCTCAGGATTAACAGGTTATTTTGGACAAGGAGATGTATGTGGAATCTAGCTTTTGGCGCTGCTTTAGTCTTGAAGCTTCAACATTACCTTGGAAGAAGATCTAACCATGTTACCTCTTTATCCACCGAGCGAATCAGGGGAGTATTTGATTTCATTCTTTTACCTTATTTACTTTTACATCTTGTTATTTGAACATTGGGGACAATGTTCATCTTAAGTGTAAGGGTATTTGATGAAGCGAAAAGTGTACCGCTTTTAGGGGGTCATTTAAGCCCTAAATCGTATTTATTTGATCAAATATTGCCCTAAATCGTTCCTTTTGTCATTTTAGGTACTTTGGAGAAGAAATCTGGAAAAGGAAGCATTTTGGACGTTTTTGGAGCATAAAAGTGAAGAAAACGACAAAGTCTCTAAATCTGCTGGAATAGTACCTGTGACGGCGTCAAGCCCCAGTGTGACGGCGTCAATCCTTGATAAGCCAGAGAGGATTTTGGAAGATTAAAGGGGGACGGCGTCAAGAAGGCCATCAAGAAACCCTAACCGCGGCGAAGTGACGGCGTCAGGACTCAACCTGACGACGTCAGAAGCCATTGAGTGACGACGTCAGAATGACAACTTGCACAAGAAGAAACCCTAGTAAAACCGTCACATGCTGATCAAGACAATCACAACTTACGCGCGGAGTAGCTGTCACGGTTTTGGCCATAAAATCTTCATACGAACTCGGATTTGGGTGATTCAAAAGGCCACGCGAAGAGGACGAAAAGATCTACAATTTGGTGAAAATGGGAAGTTGACGCCGTCACTTGTACGAGCTGACGCCGTCAAGCCTTGCCGACAGAAACATTGCCTATAAATACAACATTATAACTTCACTTTTTGTAAGCCCTAAACCCTAAGTCCGATTCTAGGGTTTAGGTAGGTGTTTTTCCAGCAACTTAGAAGGTCTTAATCACTCCATAAACATCTTGTAATGGTGTGTTGATTCTATCTTAATTATGTGTTCCATTATTATTGTTGCTTGTTCTTTATTGATTATGTTTTACTAAATCACCTAGTGTTTACCTATGATTGTGTGAAACTTGTGTATAACTAATTAGATCTTATTGATTTCTTGTTGATGTGTGTGTCCATCTCCATCAATTAGGGCGTGACAACTTCAATAGATCTAGTTGGTTTAGTTTATAATTCTTGCTTCCTATTGTTTCTTGTTTTGATTGGGTGATATCGATGTTAGGCTTAAGAAAACTGGCTAACCTCCTATACGGTAACTTGCTTGAACGTCTTAAGAAACATGAACCAAGGTGTACTAAGGTTATATGGTTGTATTTAATGCATGAACGAATTCTAGTGATCCCATGTTAGGAGCTTCTTAGCCGGCTCGACATAGGTGTGAAGTAGGAGCTTATAGAGTTGGGGAAGTTCGTACACACCCCCACGAATGGTATTAAGGAATACAACCCGTCAATTAAAACAAGGTGTGACAATTCAATAGGTAGAATTGGATAGCTAGCAAGGAGTAATATATCATAGGTAGACATGCTTCACTTCCCTTGTAGAACCCTAGTTTACTTTCCTTCACATTAGTTTAAGTAGTAGTTTTTGGGTTAGTTGATTAGCAACTAATTCCGCCTCTCCTTCCAAAACCCAAGATTTTTACTTGCTTTCCATAAAATATAAAAATACAAAAAGAATCATCCCTCACCTCTAGACCTAGTAGATAAATTTCAATCCTAACGAACACTATTCTTTGAGTTGAACGATCAATCCCCCGGTACTTGCCACTACACTATACTACATCGGTCAGGTACACTGCCTGGTGGGGATTGCAAGCCTCTTGAGATCCCTTGAGAGGTAAAACCTACTGCGAGGGCGCAATCCCACGCATCATTTGGGATTTAGTTGATATTAATTAATTATGGGTGTTGATTAAATTGACTTGAGGACTGATTGGTAGTCGAATAAACTGGGAAATTTCAACACCAAACTTGATATATATATATATATATATATATATATATGTATATTGGAATGGAAGCTAAATAAGTCACTTGACTTGGAACGTTCTACGAACGAATAAGTCATGACGAGTTTTTGTTAAATAAACCTCATATGTTTTATGAAACCTAATGGATCATAACCGACGACTACCAACCCTTTTAGTTAATTGGTGTGTTTGATATGTGAGCTTACTTTGGGTCACCCCCGTCATCTCTTCTTGAGTTCTAGTCATCTCCTCCGCAGAAATTCTGTTGTTTGTTTCCTTTTTGGCGTGTGTTCACTTGAGTCAGTGTCCTTGCACTGTCACACGAACGACGATACCAAACACTGATAAACGGATAAAACAAGATTTCTTTTGGAAATAAGATTGGATTATTTTGGAAATGGAAATGATTGATTTTGGAAAGGGAAATGGATAACTTTTGGAGATTTTTACGCTTTTAGTTTCCGTTTGGAATATATTTTGAGACGAGTCTTTATATTATTAGGTTGTGCCGAGTCCGTTGTGCCGTGTGTCATAGAGACCGTTGTGCCTGTGTATCTTAGAACCGTCATGCCGTATGTCTTGAGACTGCTATGTTTTGCTTCTCAATGCCAGTCGTGTTAGTTGTGATCTTTGCATTGCTGTGGGTAAGGTGAGTTCATGGCCCCTACTTTTACCGGTTTGATAACTATTTTGGGGAGAATACATGCTCTTTTCAACTTAAACTCAATGCTTGTTTTACTTGAAGCGTGATTTGTTTTCTCAACGTACTATTTGGCTAAAATATCTGATCTGGCTATTTGAAATTCGTTATGTGTTTACCTGTTTATTGATGTGGCCTAAAATTGTGATTGTGGTTTATGAAACTGTTACGCGAGCTGGCTAAAGTTATTATTCCATGTCTGCAAATGTGCGTAGTTACTGTTATGAGCTGCAATAGTGCAGGACTATTATACGCAAGGGCTCTTTGTGCCTATTACCAAGGGCTCCTGTGCCTATGGACTACTATAGAGTGCACCTACAGGGAATGATTGTTGTGATTTGACTTTTGTGACCTAGCTAGCGTAACAGTTTAATTTGCGTGACACTATATGAGTGTAGTATCTATATGATTGATTATGCTTCGAGATGTTTTGATTATGATGTTATTTACGGATTTGGTTTTGGAACGGTGATTTAGGCAGTGTGAGCCTACGTTGAATTTGACTTGTTTGTGAACGATGATTTGAACTCGAAAACCTTTTGGTTCAACCATATTGTTTTAAACTAAAAACCTATGAACTTTTAGCATATATTTTCAGGTGTAAGGCGATAGCTTATTTTTGGATGCGCTTGGCAAGGGGCATGGTCATAGACGACTCTGATATTTATTTGGGACCACTTTCTTACTTTATGGGCCTATTTCCGCACTACTTTTGAATAATGTAAATTTAACACTTTTTGTTAATGAATTTTATTCTAAATGTTTGAGGTAAAAACCGTTCTTTGTACTTGTGTTGTGATACCAATTGAGTAGCACCCCAGTGACATGTATGCTTCCGCTGGCCCCGATTTTGGGGGTGTTACAGCAATGAAACTTTACGGGTCCATGTCATATCCCTCTTTTCAAACACTTTATGAATATTAGTTTCCCTTATGCAGAAGAAGTGGTTATGCTTTGAAACCCATACTCGTCTTTTCCTTTTCCTTCGGCTGGATGCATTACGAACCAGTTTCACGCGGACCTTCTTGCTTGCATCCTTAATCAACTTACCACAATTTGGCATTCCATGAAATTTTCTCTCTTCTTTGCGCAGGGGTTCTCTCAATTTACGAACTCCTACTCGTGCTTTCCTATGAATTGAACTTGCTCAAGAATAATATGAAGGAGTGCCCTGTTATAGTTCTTATTACACCGCTCAACAACATAATAATTTTCTATTAGTAACAACCTTGCTTGTGCTTTCCCCTTTGAATAAGTTGAGTCACCCATACCAAATTTCTTGATTAATATTTGAGGCACATGTGGTGGGTTTGGGTCGATACGGGGGCCCTCGACTTCTTCCTCATTGCGATATTGTTGTTCTTTCAATGAATTTGAACACTCATCTTCATATAGCGAAGGAACGAACAAGTCCTCATCTTCTTTTGATTTTGTATCATCAATTAATGAAAGTGTTGGTTCATTTAAAGTTGGGAGATAAGGTGTGGTATTAGTCTCCACAACTCCCTCCCCAACTTTAGGAGGATCCAATTCTTCACGATGATCTTTTACTGGTAAAATAAGTTCATCAAATGAATTCTTATTAACATCAATATTATATCCATCTTCTTCATCTTCATCATCAAAATCAAACATGGAGACGCCTTGAGATTCATATGTTTCTTGCCAATTAAATTGATCTGCCAACGGATCCACATGTGTCTCAAGAGCTGCAATACTAGCGTATCTTTGATTTGCCTCTCTGTTGGATTCTATCATTGAAATGAGCTTATCCAATTTTTGGTCAAGATACGAGAGATGGTTATCACCTTGTCCTTGGCCTTCATGATCATATTGTTGAGCCGGTCTCTGTGGTTGATCGAAGAAACTAGAGCTCTCATATGAAGGATGATAATATTGACCACCATATTCCCCTCGATACCTCGAATCTTCCATCTCAATATTGTAATTAGCATGATATGTGTTATGCTCATAATCATCATATTGAGATTGATAGTCATATGTCTCAAGTACTCGCTCCTTCCTACTTGCTTTCTCCTCCGGACAATTTTCATAAGAATGAAATGGATTTCCACAAGTCCAGCATGAATCCATAGAAGCTCTAGGTTAAACAAATGATGAAACTGACCATGCGAGATTACCTAGAAATCTCGGGATCATAAACTAACGGTGATGTATGTCCCGATCTACGTGTGTTCATACACTAACCTGCACACTAACAACCAACAAAACAAACAAGCAAACAAAACAAGAGAAAAAGAAAATCTTTTTGTATATATTTGTTTAATTTTTAAAACTATTAACAAAAACTTAAGCCAAAAGCACACTCACTCGCCGGCAGCGGCGCCAAAAGTTGATCGATGTCGTTGTACCGATAAAAAATAAACCTAATTACCTTATGCTAGATAGGGCAAGCGGGTATCGTATCCACGAGGAGTATGTGGTTTTAATTTAAGTTTTGGGGTGATCACTAATCAATAAAAGTTGTGGTTTTGAAACTTAATAACTAAATACTAATTAACTAGAAAGGGAATAAGCTAATAATTAAACTACTAATTAACTAAAAAGTAAATAAACAAATAAAAATTAAATGAGCAAATAAAAATAAGATTCGTAAACAGTTAAGTAAAAAGCAATTCCTCCCGGCGCCAGATATATTGATATGATCAAGTTACGGATTATTACTAATGTTTGTTTTCAAACCACATACACATAGTTTGTACTAATTGAAAAGGACAATTTTGGGCACAAGTTATACTCACCACACGAATCGTCTTAATACCTAAACTAGTTGGACTCGGCACGACTCGTTGACTAGAAATAACATGTCATACAATAATCCTATCAATTAATTTTATAATTACTCAAATGAACAATTATGGGTACAAATTATGTTTACCATACGACCGTCTTAACCCCTAAGTTAATTAGGCTCGGCACAATCGTTGACTCGCAATAATATGTCTCACAATAATTCACCAAATAATTATATTAAAACATTAAAATCAATTAAAGGATAAGCATTAAAATTATATGAATTAATGTTTGACAAACAAAATAAAATCCATAAACATGATCAAACCAAATATATCTTTTACCGGGAGAGATTACAAAAAGATTAGCCGCGCATCACGTTGCTTGACATCATCTTCATTTTATTACACGATCGTCGAGATTGCCGAATCTTCTATTATTAAAAAATGGCGGCTGGAATAATATGAATGGGTCCTCCTCTATTTTTTGTCCCTGGCTACACGAATATAATAATCTGATCTCTGTGCTTCTTTTTTTATTTCTTTTTTTTTTGGAACGCGACTTTCATTTTTTGGGTTGGAGTCGCATTCGCCACAATGGCAAGCCTGCATCCACCACTTACCCAGACTATGTTGTCTGAACCGGGTCCACGCTGGCGTAGTGAGGATTTTTAATGGCTTCCGCCCGAAAACCGTACCGCCTCCACACGAGTTTTCCTCGCTGGAGCAACGGCCGGATGAAAACTGAGGGCGGCTTGGATTCGAACCTGTGCAACATTGGCTTACTGGCTCTCCTCTTCATTGCCTTCACACGAGTTTTCCTCGCTGGAGTTTTCTTTCGAATGATATGAATTGTCTGGCCTCTTTCTTCCCTGTACCGAATGTATAATAGAAATAATGACGGCTTTGATGTTGGGGGGCCCCTTCTTTCTTTTGTTCGAATGTATATATAGGGATAAATCCCTTTTTCTTTCTTTGTTCCTACGCCAAAACCACGCCAGGCCACAGGGCTTTTTTTTTTTTTTTTTTTTTTTTTTCTTCTTCTTCTTTTTGTTGCTGCGTCCAAACAAAAGCCCAAACATGTATTCTTCATTTTAAATTTGTAATATCACCATATTAACTCCTTTTTGCGCATAACCTACATAATCATAAAACACCCTCAAAGTACATGTATAACGACGAATAACAATGCAACACTGGGTAATTAACATGTTATGATGTGTATGTAAAATACACCGATCACGGGACTAGAAAATACCACGGTCTTATATCCTAACAAGGATGTCATGAAGATATTGGATGAGTATTTGGCCATGCGATCAAATATAAATTTTTCAGGATGGCCATTCAACCCGGTGGAAAGAAACTCCAAGGTCTCTCGCATGAACGGCCATCCTCTTCCACCCGGTGGCTGAACACCGGTTGGCTTTTTATTGTAAAATAGGAAATGAAGCGCTAAAGAGACAAAAATTACGAAGACAGATAGAAGAGAGCCATATAACAAGTCCATTATATATCTCTTTTTAGTCTGTTATCTAGTTCACATAACTAAATCTTGTGCATTAGGATTTGAATTATATATCAAAATATAAGAGTCAAAAGATTTGTCCATTATATTTGGACATTTGTATTACTAAAGATTAAAACATAGGATGCTTGCGGAGTGTTAGAGTTTGTGTGTCTGATGTGTTCCTAGAAAAGGGTAAAGATAATCAAAGGTACCAGATATTCACTTGAAATCGCGTTATCACTTTCCAATAGAAACTATTCGACCCTATGCCTAGATTGCACGAATATCTCTATGGGATAAGACCAAGTGATGTTCTTGTTTTAGGCACAAATCGAGAACCAATTTGCTTTCAAGTGTTTATGTTCTCTGTTGTGTGTTCATGCAGATGTGATGATCTCTATTTAAGTTAGAGATTACTCAAACCTAGTCAAAGGAATTATGAGAATTAATTGGCCAATTAATCTCCTCATAATACTCCTCAATTCTAGCCATAGTGGTTACAAGACCAGATAATAATGGTCTTAATTACGAATTTGAAACTTCCCATAAATAGGTCAAAGTAGTTACAAATTCTTTCCTGCATTACCAGCAGTAGAATCTCTGCCTAGCAGCAGAATCTATGCCTAGTAGCCTAGCAGTACTATTATAGTACTAGCAGTAGGAACTTCTGCTTCAGCAGTAGCGTTATTAACACTAGCAGCAGAATCCTCTGCTTCAGCAGTAGAATTAATAACACTAGCAGCAGAACTACAAACCACTAATTGAGTCAGGGTAAACAGGGACCTGATGGGTGTACACTCCGTACCTCCAAGCCCATTACCAGGTGTGAATTGATCCCTCAAGTTCACTAAATTTTTTAACAATACTTCCCAAATTTAGTTCACTTCCTTTGCATGAAAATAAACATTAAACAAACATGTGCATAAATGAAAATATCGTGAAGATTGAATTCTCATCTTAGTACATTACACGTTCAAATATTCGAGAATCAGGGTGTTCTAAGAATTGAACCCTTCAACCCATTTGAATATCTGAAGATAAAATACACACAAGTTTCAAACACTTAATTGCTCCTGACACTATACAAGCCATGTGTCCATATCCAATTCATAAATGTTGTAAAAGCTAAAAGACCAAAGCTTTCTGAAGCGGCAAAACTTCAACATTTACATAGGTGGTTCCTCTTTATTCATGCTCCTGCTTAGCACTTTTTCAAAGAAAATAACCATTGAGAAGTAAAGACTTCATCCTCCTTTTCAGCAGGTTCTGAGCACAACTTTGGGATGATAATAAAATATGTGCACCAGTCCACTAAATGTTCAGCTTTCCACATTGAACTCAACTCCCAAGTTTCCTCAGGAGGGAGTTGGGTGTCTTAGCATTCAGTGACTAAGTTGGACTTCAAACCCATCCCTTTAGCAGACTTTAAAACCAAGTCTCTAGCCAGACCCTTCGTCAAGTGATCAGCTAAGTTTTGTTGAGATCTAACAAACTCTATAGATACTACCCCATTCATGATAAACTCACGCATCATTCTATGCCTGACACCTAAGTGTCTAGACTTCCCATTGTACAACTGGCTATAAGCCTTTGCCAATGTAGCAGCACTATCACAACGGATAGAAATAGGTGCTATAGGATTAGGCCACAATTGAATCTCAAGAAGCAAGTTTTTCAACCATTCAGCTTCTTTACCAGCAGCTGCTAAGGCCACAAATTCAGATTCCATTGTTGAACTGGTGATGCAAGTTTGCTTCTTGGATGCCCAAGAAATTGCACCTCCACCAAGTAGGAATACCCAGCCACTTGTAGACGAATTGTCTTCAGTGTTACTGATCCAACTTGCATCAGTGTATCCTTCTACTACTGAAGGATAACCAGTATATGAAAGACTATAATCCATAGTTCTCTTCAAATACTTCAGTACCCTCTGAATTGCTTGCCAATGATGAGCACTAGGATTACTAGTATATCTGCTCATTTTCCCACAGCAAATGCAATATCAGGTCTTGTACAAGTCATGGCATACATTAGGCAGCCAATCACCCTAGAATACTCAAGTTGAGATACAGCTTTACCAGTATTAGGCATGAGCTTCTCACTTGTATCCATAGGAGTACTCACTGGAGTACAATCAAAGTAATTAAATTTCCTCAACACCTTCTCAATGTAATGAGACTGAGATATAGAAATCTTGTTACTTTCATGTTTAATCCTTATACCAAGGATAACATCAGCCTTCCCCATATCCTTCATGGAGAACTTTGATGAAAAAAATTCCTTTGTCAGGTCAACTTGAGTTTGGTCAGTGCCAAAGATCAACATGTCATCAAAATATAGACAAATGATGACTCCTTTACCAGATTCATCAAATTTGCTATATACACATTTGTCAGACTGGTTAAGTAAATAACCACTAGACAAAACCACTTCATCAAATTTTTGATGCCATTGCTTAGGTGCCTGCTTGAGTCCATATAAGGACTTAATTAGTTTACACACATTGTTTTCATTGCCAGGCATGATGAAGCCCTGAGGTTGGTTCATATAAACCTCCTCATCCAATTCACCATTCAAGAAAGCTGTCTTCACATCCATCTGATGAATAATAAGATTGTGAATTGATGCCAAAGAAATTAGCAATCTTATGGTACTGATACGAGCCACAGGGGCATAAGTATCAAAATAGTCTATCCCTGACTTTTGTTTAAAGCCTTGAATGACTAGTCTAGCCTTGAACTTTTCAATAGTTCCATCTACCTTCATTTTCCTTTTGAAAATCCATTTGCAACCCAAAGGTTTGTAACCAGGTGGTAGATCAGCCAACACCCAAGTGTTGTTGCCCATAATGGAATCCATTTCATCATTTATTGCTTCTTTCCAGAAAGCAACATCCTGGGACTTCATTGCTTCTTCAAATGTTTTGGGATCATCCTCAACAATGAAGCAATAGGAGTTTTGGTCAGAGACCTCATCCCTTGTTCCTTCAATTAAGTATAATTGAAACTCAGGTCCAAATGACTTTGGAGTCCTGATCCTTTTGCTCTTTCTGAGCTCAGTTTCAGGTTGTTGAACCATAACCTCATCAGGGACCTCATTGAGAACCTCTGATTCACCAATATCATTAGTTCCATTAGGAATCCTCTGACTTGGTACAGGGACTGATGAGAATCTATTCTCATCAAAGATTGCATCCCTTGATTCAATTATTAAGTTAATTGAAACAGATTCATTAGGTTCAATAACATAGAACCTATATGCCTTGGAATGCTCAGCATATCCAACAAAGATGCATTCAATGCCTCTTTCACCCAAAGTCTTTAGCTTTGGATCAGGGAGTCTTACAACAGCCCTACAACCCCAAACCCTGAGAAAGTTCAGGTTTGGTTTTCTTTTAGTCCAGAGTTCATAAGGGGTTATTTTGTTCCTTTTATTGGGAACCCTATTTAATAAATAGCAAGCTGTTAACATAGCTTCACCCCAGAACCCTTGACTCAGCCCTGAATAGGATAACATGGAATTAACCATCTCTTTTAGCACCCTATTTTTCCTTTCAGAAATACCATTTTGCTGAGGAGTATAGGGAGCAGTTGTTTCATGGATTATTCCAACAGACTGAAAATACTGAGTATCCATGTACTCACCTCCCCTATTAGTCCTTAATCTCTTGATCAGGGACTCTTGTTGCAATTCAACCTCAGTTTTAAATAATTTAAATTTATCTAATGCTTCATCCTTAGTATGTAATAAATAAACATAACATAACCTAGAAGCATCATCAATAAAAGTCACAAAGTATTTCTTATTCCCCAAAGAGGGAGTAGCATGAAGATTACATAAATCACTATGTATCAGTTCCAACACTTTAGATTCATGTTTTACACTTTGAAATGGTTTCTTAGTTATCTTGTTCATCAAACAAGTTTTACACTTTTCAGTGTCCATATCAAAGGCTGGAATTAACCCATCCTTGGACATATCTTGCATTCTCTTAAAATGTACATGGCCAAGTCTAGCATGCCACAAGGTTGAATCATTTAATTTAGAGGTTGACATAAAAGCAGAATTAACAATATCATGAACAATGTTAAGCCTGAACATTTGATTACACAAATAACCAAAACCAATAAACACACCATGTTTGGATAAAATAAACTTATCAGATTCAATCACTTGTTTATAACCACAATTATTCAAAATACTGCTAGAAACCAAATTCTTTCTAATATCAGGAACATGTAAAACATTAAACAAAGAGATAATCTTTCCAGAACTAAACTTCAAATCTACACATCCTCTTCCATGCACCGGGGCTGTTGACTCATTTCCCATATGAAGAATAGAACCATCATTCATTGACTCATAGGTCTTGAACCAGCTTCTATCTTTACACACATGAATTGTTGCTCCAGAGTCAACCCACCACGCAACATCATCAACCTGCACAAAGTATACTTCAGATATATATGTAACATAATAAATCTCAAAAGACTTATCAAATATATTCTGACCTTTTAGGGAATTGGTATTACCATTCCCTGATCCACTTGTGCTTGATCCATTGGATTTATTGCCAATCTTAACACCTTTACAATCCTTCCTGAAGTGTCCAGTTTTACCACACTTCCAACAATTAGCTTTTGGCTTCTTGTTAAGACCTGTTTTGGTGTTATCCTGATGTTTACGTTTGCCCTTATTGTCATTGTACCTGGTGGAGTTGTTATGTTCCACCATATTGACAACTGATGGACTAGTAGCATTGCTACTCCTTGGCTTGTCACTATCTTGTGCTTTGAGTGATTCCTCAATGCGCAAATGACTGCCCAACTCAACAAGAGTTAATTCCTCCTTCTTATGTTTTAGCATATGCTTGAAATCTTTCCAAGAAGGAGGTAATTTATCAATGATACAAGAGACTGAAATAGCCTCATCCATGTTCATCTTGTGTTGTGTGAATCGACCAAGTATACTAAGAAGTTCATTGTATTGTTCCATGACAGGTCTAGAATCGACCATTTTGTAATTGTTAAAATTATTTACAAGGAACTTTTTACTTGATGCATCCTCAGCCATATATTTGGCTTCTAAGGAATCCCATAGTTCTTGGGAAGATTCAACATTCTGATAAAGATAAAAAAGAGAAGCAGACATACCATTGAGGATTAATCCTCTGCAGACATAATCATCATTCTCCCATTTGCTTCTATTCCTAATTTGTTCCATAGTAGCATCATCCCCATGATCCTCAGGAATGGAAGTGCTCAGAACATACACCACATTCATACTTGACAACAAGAAGTGCATCTTCTTTTGCCATCTTCTGAAATCGATACCTTCAAACTTTTATAGTTTTGAAAAGTTAGCAGCCATATGCCTCATAGCAGCAACCATTGATTATCACTAAATAGTTTCTATTGATTGTTAGAGTTTGTATGTCTGATGTGTTCCCAGAACAGGGTAATGATAATCAAAGGTACCGGATATTCACTTGAAATCGCGTTATCACTTTCCAATAGAAACTATTCGACCCTATGCCTGGGTTGCACGAATATCTCTATGGGATAAGACCAAGTGATGTTCTTGTTTTAGGCACAAATCAAGAACCAATTTGCTTTCTAGTGTTTATGTTCTCTGTTGTGTGTTCATGCAGATGTGATGATCTCTATTTAAGTTAGAGATTACTCAAACCTAGTCAAAGGAATTATGAGAATTAATTGGCCAATTAATCTCCTCATAATACTCCTCAATTCTAGCCATAGTGGTTACAAGACCAGATAATAATGGTCTTAATTACGAATTTGAAACTTCCTATAAATAGGTCAAAGTAGTTACAAATTCTTTCCTGCATTACCAGCAGTAGAATCTCTGCCTAGCAGCAGAATCTATGCCTAGCAGCCTAGCAGTACTATTATAGTACTAGCAGTAGGAACTTCTGCTTCAGCAGTAGCATTATTAACACTAGCAGCAGAATCCTCTGCTTCAGCAGTAGAATTAATAACACTAGCAGCAGAACCACAAACCACTAATTGAGTCAGGGTAAACAGGGACCTGATGGGTGTACACTCCGTACCTCCAAGCCCATTACCAGGTGTGAATTGATCCCTCAAGTGCACTAAATTTTCCAACACGGAGTATATAAATAACTCTGCATAGTTTGTAGTGATAATGATGCAAGAAGTTCTTTGTTATGATTCTTAGCCAACCCTTGTCGTAGATAAGAAGGAGGGAATGTTTTGGCCTGCGGACAGTAGGTATAAATAGTCATATGTTTGCATTGGCTGGAACAAAGAGCGACGTGATTTGTATTACAATGCTTAGCCGAAACTGTTTGTAGATAAGAAAGAGGGTATATGTTGGCCTGCAGCCTGTTGTATGCAATGATAGTCTGGGTGGCATGCAATAGCCGAAACTCTATTGAAGCTTGTTTAATAAAAAAACAAATGAATTGAAATAGTTCTAAAACCTTTCATCAACACATATTATCAGTCCAATAGAGATTTATTTTCAGTTCATGGCAACATATAACCAAAAGACCTTTTATTCCACAAGTTGTGCGATATATCACGGAAAAGTTAAAGCATGTAATAGTTACAAAATAAGTACATATAACACAAACATAATTATAGTGACAAACTAGAGAAAAGTCTAGATCATAAGGCAATATTAGCCTTACTTCACCAGTAAGTTTAGCTTAATTAGCTGAAACATTGAGCAAATACCGGTTGTAATTGTATAGCGGTATCTGAAAACATATATCATATCCTTTAAGCAATAGTTAGTTTTGCTGGTGCCCCAAAATTGGGCTTCGTCTCTAGACACAAGGGTGGATTTGGTGTTTGTACTCGCGGCGACCTAAGTTCACGAAGGCACTTCTCGTGAGAAAGTTTTTTGGCAAATCTGTTGAAGAAAACATTTTCTTGGTCAGTAATGCATTATGTGACGTTTCATATAATTTATGGTTGGTCGTCAAATACTGGTCTGTGAATTGAAGATACTTACTCTATGAGAGCCTCCGCATTGGTTTGTTCCCTGTAGGATTCAAATTTGCCATTTTCCAAATTCACAGTTGAAACTTTCTTTTTAAGTAAGCCTTCACCTTTTGCTACCAAATAATCAATGTTTTGCGGGGTAGCTTTGTCGAATGATGCTAATGTGCTTTCTAAACCATCCTCCTGTGTTTCAAAGAATTCTTGATAATTGGAATATCGATCATGAATGTTTATAGCTAAATCAAAATTTGGACACAAACCTGGATCCGTAGGTAATTTGTTTCAACGTTAAGGGCTTTGAAGACAACCGAAAGATGTATATCGACCATATCAGTGCTTGCTTGAGTAAATATATCAAGTAAAGGAGAGCCGTTGGGATTGAACCACCATCCAAACAACCCCCATTTTGAAGCCTCGGTAGCATTATATTTCCCTTCAATTTTGCATTCGCCAGTCCCTATAGATATTACCAAATATCTACGATACTCTAGGGATTGAGGTAAGGGATAGTCACTATTTCCGCGAATGAGTTGCTTGGCAATTTCTCCCATTGCAATGAGAGTCTGTTATAGAGAAAAGAATACTAACAACTAATGCCAATATGTAGAGAAGTTTTTATTAAAAAATATTGCAATCTAATACTTTTATTTGAACAAATTTTCAAATCTAAAATTGATAAGTATTATTACCGGATTATTCGCTGCCATACCACCATCAACTAGGTTAAATTCATGCTCTTTTTCGTTGTGACTGGTTATAAATTGATGTGGTGGAAGATACGTAGGTGCTGCTGATGTTGCGATGCAAATATCTGACAGCGGGGCATTCAAGTATGGCTTTTCCTTCATCTACCAAAATGAAAAAAGATATCATTGATAGCCATTTTTTAGTTTGTATAAATTTCAAAAGTATCGATGTTACTATACATACTGAGCAAAAGAAGAGTAAAAATAACCTCATAGCTGGAAAAGATTACTGGCTGGAGTGTCTTGATGTCAAAGGTAGGAATAGCAACATTAGTTAATGTATCTCCTAATTTAATGTTTTTGAGCTTGTTCTGTATGAACTCATGGAGGTACTTCCCGTCATATAACGGCCCGGTTACACTCTTTACTATCCTTGTAAGAAAATTGCTGTTCTTCAAGAAATCCAAACCATGTCAACAAATTTCAAATAAGTAAAAGTACAAGTACACGTACACAAGGGGGTGTTCATTTTCAATTTTCCAAAGAGAAACATATTGATGAGATACAATTATACAACTGTGAGCTCTTCTGTAAGCAAGTAGCAAAGAAAAATGATAGATCCCCTAAACTAAGATACTGTACCAAATTATTTTTTGTGGATATTGAGCCTAATCTGGAATATAACTTCATGGATCCGACCCTGCAGCTACCAAAATGTTCTCACAATGGTATAACAATCGATCTGGATCCATGATCTTTTCTAAAATAACTTGTCTTGTGTTGGTTAATGCTACATTATCAATATAAGAGGAATAATCCTATACTTGTTTAATATAGGACATAAAACGAAATTTTTCTACGATTGTGGATATAGTAAAATTGTTGACAGAATAAATACTATACTATGCCTTGAGTTATTGTTTCTTGCTATCTTTCGAATGAAGGAATATCTAAGTTTTGGGTTCTAAATGCCATCAAAATCTAGCTCTATCTATTTACTGAATTCGAAGAAAATACTTTTTGTTTTAAAAAGTTGAATAGACTTGATTAGTTAAACTCAATATTTACAAATTCAAATGACAAAAAATTGTTACCAATCTTGAGGGAAGATCTTGGGACAGTTTTGTAGGTAGAATTCTTTGATTTTCTTGGCGGAAAACATAGGGCGCTTTTTAGTGTCCTTATCATTAGGAACCTTGTCATCAGGAGCGGTTAACATCCCAGTGATGAGACCACCGGTACTTGTCCCAGAAATTATATCAAAATAGTCTGCTATTCTTGCTTCAGGACCATCTAGCTTCTAAACCATAAACCAAAGCTTGTAAATAAAAATAGCGATCACTAAAAAATTATTAAGTTTGTTTGATCTACAAGAGTATTATTGTATTAAGAAACTCAAACAAAAATAGCACGGTATACCTGAAGCTCAGTCTCAAAAAAGTCGAGGATAATAGCTGGGATAAGACCTCTGATTCCGCCACCATCGATGCTAAGTACTGTGATCAAGTTCCCAAAAGCTGGGGGTATTACCATTGAGTTAGATCTCTGCATCTCAGTACTCCAGATATTTTTTTTGCTTAAATGTGTATACTGCAGTGTCATCTACATTGTTGCCATGCCTATTTATCTTCCCATGTTTTACTTTTACTGATCCATGCCACCTTTTAAGGCTTCTTAAACTAAGCTTTATTTTATTAAATTGGTTAATTAGTAAGTAAAATTTGCATCTCAGTACTCCAGATATTTTTTTTGCTTAAATGTGTATACTGCTGTGTCATCTACATTGTTGCCAAGCCTATTTATAGGCCCATGTTTTACTTTTACTGATCCATGCCACCTTTTAAGGCTTCTTAAACTAAGCTTTATTTTATTAAATTGGTTAATTAGTAAGTAAATTTTGCATTCCCATACCAGAACTATATCATGCTGTAAGAAAATTACTGTAAATTTTGTATTGACTTTACTGTTTATTTCGCCACACGAAATTTTCCTTAATTTATAGGACTTGGGATATCTAGATTACTAGTTTATACAGTTGCCATTTCATTTGTTCCTTGTTTCATATCTAGAGTACTAGTTTATACAGTACTTCAAATAAGAATATGATATGACCAAGTAATTAATTATAGATCACATGAGAAATGATATTTGGTGCGGTCTTTAACAATGTTTCGTGAAGCACGTTGCATGGTAAAAACGAAAACTTTAATCTAAAGTAAAGAGAAACCATTATTGAATGCTTTTTTCTAAAGGACGTAAGTTAATGGTGATGAAAAGGTATATGATGGAGCCACATAAATTGTATATGGAATCTGTAATATGTCAAGACCTAATATGTATTATTTGCTGTCCAATATTTATAATGTGAATGAATCAAATGATAATAACTCATCCTCAAAGTTATTTGCTTCTTATAGGATTAAGAGATCGAGTATATCATATCACTGAATTGAATTTGGCCTCTACCATCTATAAATTAAGCATCGTAGCCACATATCAGCGCGATGGAAACCCTTTTCGAAAAGATTAATCCTGAGAGTACTTCCAATGCTTCGGTCTATAGTTTAGTATGCACATAACTGCCTAGAACTTTTTAAGGAGTATTACTAGTGATCCTATACAATATCGGTTTAGGAATTTGGGGTTTAGGGTAGGGTGCTTTTTAAGGTTATTACTTGTGATCCAACGCACAACCGATCACCCTGGTCCCTAGATTAATCAGAAGTCGAAATAAGCGGTTTAAACCTCACATACTCACCCTGCATGCCCATTTAGTACCACTATGTCAAAGACTCAAAAGCATGTTGCCATGTTGGTACATGCATCGAATCAATTATTCAAAACTAGCTAGTTAACAAGTCCTGGTCACTCTTGATCTCTAGAGGGATCATGTCTTCTTGTTCAAAAAGGAAATCTTACTTTAACGAACGTATGCTCTCGTATTAAACATGTCAGCTATAGGACGTCAGTGCAAAGAGTCACATCAAGTATGCATTACGTTTTATGAAGAAAACTTTAAATTTAAGCATGTAAGTAAATGAGAGTACTCAGGTCCACGTCATGAAAACATGTCATGTTTAAAGTTTGCTGACAAGAGCAACCACAATACTCTAGATGAATCTCCACACACTCACTCAATAAGCCAAACGTCATTATATATGATCATGGACGGATAAACATGTCATGTTTAAAGTTTGTTTTAAAAAAAACCGAACATATAGAATTAAAACACACCACGATTCACCTTGAATCTCCCAAGTTTGCTCTTGATACCAATTGTAACGACCAAGAATCGTGTTTAACACCTTCTGGAGGTCTCGGTTGATCAAAGTATGATCGATCCATGTTTGTTTTAATGAGAGAGTGTAGAGAGAAGGTGGGGAAAGTTGAACTTTGGATATTATTGCTAAGGATAGAAGTTCACAGCGACACCCTTCAAGTGACAACTTGAAGGGTATTTATATGCCCACTTGACAACTATTAGAGTATTACACAATAGGTCCTTGCACTAAATGCAAACTAGTTGTCTAATTCCAATTCACGTAAATATCGTCCAGCTTTGTTTCTAACAATCTCCCTCCAGCTGGAGATATACGTGAATTGGTTACAATGATTCCTAACAATTACATAACAATGATAAAAGCAATGCTGAAGTAGAGCAGTCTCCTTTTGAGGATGTCTTCGTAGCTCTTGATCTTCTCGTATCTTTCTCAGCTTGCTTGACTTACCTGCAGAATCACTGTAATGACCTAATTGGGTTATTACTCCCTCCCAATTAGTGAGGCATTTTCTTTTACATGCTCCCTCCCAAATTGACAACCCGTTTGATATAGCCTTGATGCTTGTAGAAGAAGTTTCTCTGAAATCTTGCCAAATTGTCTTCAGTCTCTTGCACAGCGGAAAATGGATTATAGACTGATGACTTGTAACTTCTTCACAGGTTTCTTTGGGGAGCATCATATCGACATCTTCAGCTCACTTAGAATGCTTCCAGTTCTTCAATAAACAGCCCCGATGTACACATTTCATACATTTCTCCCTCCAGGATGATGACGATCTTTCAGACTCATCCTATATATGTGTACATTGACATATCAACTAGAAGCAACAAACAAATCAATACCTCATGAGTGGATGTCGATAACTATTCTCTCTACAATTCTCTTTAGATCAATCTCTTCTCAAACCTCTTGTATCAAATCAACGGCTTTTTGTAGTGACTGCTGATGGATAAACCCACTATGACGAACTTGAGACTGAAGTAAAATAACCCAGACTTGTGACTTAAACTTGCACGATCGTGTGACTAAGAACCTATACTGAGCACTACAACGTAACTCCTTAAAGCATATAGGTCGTTTCATATACCCATCCATCCTTCCTTAACTGTATATGAACATCTCTTGAATTATCCACATCTTTGTGTGACACTGAGTACTACAACGTATCTCCTTTAAGTGATAGTTAATTAGGTCTTCGTCCATCCTCCCCTTGACCTATGAAAACTAGATAACCCAAGACTTAATCACTATTCTATAAATGCTCAAACAAGGATCTCGAAGAATCATGCATCCAACCAACCCTGATATCTTCAAGATACTAAGTACACGCACCCGTGATATTCCACTTCAACTTCAAGTAAGTAATAATGAATCATCCTTGTAGTCACAGTTGATAATTTAGCCATTGTCATTTGATTGCGATTCTTGATCAGGATCTTTTCGGCAAAACGTGGTGATGTTGAAGGTTAAGTTTGGTTGTTGTTGTGAAGTCTTGTTGTGTTATATGTGAAATACAAGAAAAGGCTTAAACATCCATTCTCTCTATATTATACGATCCATATTCACACCTTGTCCCATCATCTCTTGATCCTAACGTGGCATATAAAGTATGATAAAGAGTGATTCTCGACTACAACAAGTGGTATCAAAGCAAACTTGGGAGATTCAAGGTGAATCGTGGTGTGTTTTAATTATATATGTTCGGTTTGTTTTTAAAAAAAAAAAATAACCAACTGTTTTTTTTTTTTTTTTTTTTTTTTTTTTTTTTTTTTTTTTTTTTTTTTTTTGCTTCTAAAAAACATAACAAAGTGTTGTTTTTTCGTGGTCAAGAATAGCAAAAATCATTTGCAAGGTTGTGTTTATTTACATATTCATGATTTGGCTTCTTTTTAAGTGAGTGTTTCTCATTTGCTTGTTGGAAAAACTGGGAAATACTGCATATTCTTGGTGTTCTTAGTTGTTAGATCGAAAGAATTTTAAGAAAGAATCACGTGAGGTGTTTTTATAATATCTTTGATGTGATTGGTCCAAGTGGTTGAAAAGGTGTAAGTGATATATGAAAATTGGGTGAAAAGATGTTAGTGATATCTCTAAAGATAAGGCACAAGTGGGCATTGTACTCAAAAGTCAACAAAAATGGCAAAAAGCTGAATTCTTTCGGAATTGCTTCTGTCGCAATTCATCTCGCAATTGTAGCATTCTGTCGCAATTCAACTGTCTCGCAATTGCTGTATTCTGTCGGAATTGGTGCGTCTCGCAATTGGTGTTTCGCAATTGCAGTCTCGCAATTCCACTTCTGTCGCAATTGTGTCTCGCAATTCAACTGCTTTCGCAATTGAAGTGTTTTATCGCAATTGCCAGTTCTTCTCGCAATTCATCTCGCAATTGGTGCAGTTTTTTCGCAATTGGTGGTGTTTTATCGAAATTGGTCTCGCAATTCACATTTTGGACTCGCAATTGATGCAATTTTCAGAATTGGCAACTTTAGTCCCTGTACTTTCAGCTGCCTTAAGAGATCTTTCGAATTTGACACTTTTGGCCCTCGCAATTGTGATTAAAAGACTTCAAAGTTAGATAACTTTTAAGGATTTGATTCGAACGTAATTTCGTCAACTCGAAAGTGAACTCGGTATTTTTACTCTTGTATAAGAGTGTAAAATACTTCGACAAATGGTTTTCTAACCTCTTGTATAAGAGTGTTAGATTTTATATAAATTACCGATTTATATAAATTAGATATATTTCTATCTAAATTGATATTTTGCCATAATTTGTATAAATTTTGGTCAAATTAAAATTTCTATAGAAAGTGTCGTGTTTATCTAAATTGTAATTTACATATCCTTTTGTCGAAATTGTAAACTTTCGACTTTGTCTTAATTATACTTGAATCAAGTTTCATAACGTTATTTAATTTGCTACAACTTCGTCGATCATCAACAACAAACCAAGGCATCACAACAACATCAACCAAGTTTAACCGTCAACTACCTCAACTCCTATTTCGTTCCAACGATCCTGAATCAACTTTGTCACACACATCTCAAGAAAATGGAATCGAGTTCTCAAGAGGGACAAATATCTCCGGTTATGCAAAACTCTATTCGCTCAAATGAACGATGTCTCATACACTTTAAAGCAATCAAAAGTCTATGTGAGAGACTCACAAACGCAAAAATGTCAATAGTGGAATCATATGCTTTTGATCGAATGTTTGCTAGACTCCTTGAACCTAAAATGGATTATAGCACATTCAGAGAGAAACTATTGAATAACATATTTCGAATAGAGAACCAAATTGAACGAGGATTTGACTGCACTGAAACATATCAAGCATTCAAGGCGCACTTTAAATGGTTTTTCGACTTAGATTTCAGAATAGTCGAAAAATATCCGGGTTATGATTCTAATATCCAAACTTGGAGTGGATGCGTCACAAGTGACCTGGAAGCTGAAACGTTTAGAAATGAGTTGCGTTGGAGAATAGACTTACTGGAATCACAGCTTACTCAAAGATCACTTCATCTGAAAGAAGTGCGGGAAGAGAAGCAAGTGATTGAACGGGAAAGAATTGAAATGGAGAAGCAGGAACGGGAAAGAGAGCAAATTGAAAGAGAACGGCTCTTAAAGGAATCAGTGGGAAATGAGAAAGAGGCAAACAAAGAAGAAGAAAAGGTCGATGAGGGTACAACATCTGATGCTAGCTTGGTCTTCACGGAAACAGACACATTTTCAGAACAACATGTTGAAAGCAACACTCCAAGATACGATTCGGATGCTGAGGGTTCACATAGGAATGAAGCTGTTTGGGATACTGAAGCTGACCACATCAGACATTCATCCGACATTGCAATTGTGGCTACGGTACAACATTCAAACGATCATGATAATGTTGATTTGTTCGAGAATATGTTTGTTCATGACAAGACACATCCTGCGCATCCAGAGTCCATCAGTGACACATATGTAGTGGAGCAGGTTAATAGTAATATCACTCCTACAACCCCAGATATGGATCCTAATGGAGGTGAGCCTGCCCAGGATGGATCTTCTCCTGATCAAGATCATGCCATATTTGCTTCTTTAATCCATAATTTCAAACATGAACTTGAAAAGTGCAAAGAGGACAATCGCAAAACTAAGCAAACAAACATCTTATTGTCCAAAGAGCTTGAAAAATTAACAAAAAGCAAAGACACTGAAATCTCAAACCTTAAATCTCAAGGTCAGAAATATGTGGATAGAAATTTGGGCCCCGCTAACAGAAAGGTCCAAGAGCTTTTAAAAGAGAATGTTGAACTAAAAATGAGGTACTCAATGCTTCAGGAAAACACTTCAAATCTTAAGATTGTTAATACAAAACTTGAAAATGAAAATCAAGAGGTTTTAAAACGTTCAAACAATCTTGAAGAAAAACTTCGAAAAACAGACCAAAGTGCTCAAACTCTTCAAATGATGATTCCTAAAGCTGAGAAAGTTCATAAGGGAAAATCAGGAATTGGTTTTGAAAATATAGATCAGGTGGAACATAAATTTTTGCCGCCTGATGCTCTGTTCATATCAGAAGAAGATGAAAAATTGGCAGAGGAAAAACTCTTAAAAGTCAAAAAAAACAAAAAACCTACTCTCGTACCAAGGCTTTGTGTATGGTTGTATACAATTTTCAGAAATACCAAAACCACCTTTAAAAAGAAAAGAAACAAATGTGAAAAGATTTTTCAAAGAAGTTCAACTTGCTACTTATGATGCTAATCTATGGCAAAATAAAGCGAGGAAACAGTTTTGTAATCTTAAATATCACATTGACCACACGTTAAAGGTCATTTGGACAAAACAACAATACACCGAGAGTGACTACCTTCGTCTCATGTCATCAGACGCTTGGCTAAAAAGGGAAGTCTGTAAGTATTTAAAAGATGAGATTGAACCTCTTGTGAAAAATATCAATTTCAGTTTTGAACATTTTGAAAAACTTCTTGTCACTGATATGAGAGAAGATTCAAAGTACATCCATTCTCTTGAAGATGAATTTGATGCAAAATGCTTAAATCTTGATATTCAAAAAGAATTTTTCACAAATCAAATTGAGTCACTCAAGTCGGTGTATGTCAATCTTGAGCATGAGAATGTGGATTCTGATCATACATATTTTTTGAAATCTGAGAATCTTTGTTTCAAAAGGAAAATCGCCGAACTTTCAAAAGAAGTAGCTGAAGTAAAAAAGGAATTGTCAAAAAGAATTGCTTCTTCTGAAAAGGAAAAGATTTTTGAAGAAAATTGTGATGATGTCAATATCAAGTTTGATTTGGATGAACTTGATACAAAAAATATTGAATTGGAACATGCAGTGGCATCATTACAAAAAGAAAATGAGCATTTGAAACAGACTTACAAAAACCTGTTTAATTCAATCAAACGTTCACGTGTTCTGAATCAAAAATCAAACACGAAACAAAAGGAGTCTGAAGTATTGAAGCCTCAAGTTACAAAAGTTTCCTATCCAAATCCTCTGTTTGATTCTACTTCTTCAGATTTTGAAACAGACAATGCAAATCATGTGTTTCAAACAAAAGTACTTGAGCTTGAAACGCTTTTAGCTCAACGCACAAACGATCTTGAGGATGCCAAAACTGATCTTTTCAACAAAACGAACAAATTCAAAACATATTTTGAAAAACTTGAAAAAGAAAATATTGTTTTCGAACGAAAATTGGCTCATAAAATAAATGATTCAAAAGCTGAAAAAGATCATTTTTTGAAACAAATTGCTTCTTTGGAGTCTAAATTGGCATCTCAAGATCTTCTTCAAAAAGAATACAGTGATTTGCGATCATCATACAATGCCTTGAAAACAAAGTTTGATGATCTTAACCGTTCAAAAGGAAAATCTCCTGTTTCAACCAAGTTTCCCAAAAAGGGTAGTGTTTCGAAGAAGACTTACACGGGTGAATCTTCAAAACCATTTTCGAAAAAGGTTTCCCAGTTTACAACCTATTCTTTGCAAAAAGGAAGGAAGTTTACAAAGAAACCAAGATTTTCTGAAACACCTACTCCTCCAAAGCTTTCAATGTCAAACATGTCTCATGAAGAGACTTCGAGATTTCAAACTCCACAATCTCGCTTTACATGGGTAAGGCAAGTGTGGAGACCAAAGCAAAGTCCTTCAAACTCTGAAAAACTTCCGCTGCAAAAAAAGAATGACTCTGCTTTGAAAAAGATTTTTAAATCTCCGTTGATTCCGCGAGTGTTATTTCCAGATGAAAAACCAGTTTTCAGTCCTCATTGGAATTCAACTTCTTTGAACCAGATTGACACAACTTACAAATGGATTGCAAAACATGCTAAACCCGTTGGTGCAGTGCTCAAATGGGTTCCCAAAGTTGTTGTCTAATCTGGTTAATATGGCTTTTGTTCAAATCAGTTCAAAACCCGCACTTCAATAATGGTTTTCGTATACTTCAGTACGAAACCCGAGCTTCAAAGAAAGGAAAGTGCTTATTCAAAATATTTCGAGCGCTTATCCTAAAAATCAATGGCTTGTAAGTATTTCAGCTTACAACCCGAGCTTCAACGTTTTGGCTTATGTACACATAACAGTGCATAACCCGTGTTTCAAAGAAAGGACCCTGTTGTTCAATTTATGGCAACAATCCTAAAAGAAAAGAAGTTTTCATGCAATGTTTATTCAAACTTCTTAATCTTAAGCAAAATTTTACTCAAAATTTCTCAAAAGGTTTTTCAAAACTTTTCAAAAATTTTGCTTAAGATTTTTCAAATCGTTACTCTCCACTTGCTCCAAAGTTTTCCAAAATGTAAAAACCAATGCAAGTTTTGAGGGGGAGTATTCCAAAAAGAAATTTGTTCCAAAAAGTTCATGCAAAAATCGTTTCTCCCTATTAGCTTTCTAAAAACAATGATTTTAATCAAACGGTATCAAAAATACCATCGAAATGCTATTTTTGAGGGGGAGAAATGGGATTAAAATGTGATCATGGTTCGAATCTCAAAAAGACTCAGAAAATACCATCGAATTGACGAATCTTAAATGTCAAGTATCGAAAAGACTAGTCCGGGACGGGTAATAATTTCAAGCTGGTTTACCAGTGATGCAAGCGTGTCTCGCAAAGGACTTGTCTGAGTAGAATGTACCAATTCGAGAGATGATCATTGAATATGACCGGGACGGGTAATAAGTTCAAGCTAGTCTAACTAGTGATGTAAGCGTGTCTCGCGAAGGTCATGTTCATTGAAAATTGATCATTTCAGAATGTGCGAACTCTACCCAACATGTGCAATTTATTTCAAAAATGCATGAGCACATGTGAAGGAGGAGTGTTACAAAAATGCAAAACTCTCAATGTGTTCTAAATGTGTTTTCTCATAAACATGTTGAGAGAGTTTCAAATGGTTTTATGGCAAGTGATCAACAAATCTAGGATAATCATGGAGTAATAAGGTGATTATGGTTAGGTAATGTCTAATGATCCGCCAGAACCGGAGGGATCTACCCAATGACAATTCCAATAGTTTAGAATTAGAAGTCCTTAGGTATGATTGGAAAAAGGAGCAAACGAGAAAGGAGAAAGAAGGGGTTGAAGAATTAAAAAAGAAAAGTTTAATGTAAGGGTGAAAAGAAATAGCCCTCCATGAAAACTTAGGAAAGACACCGGGTCAATACATATGCTATCGGTACTCACTGAGGTGATACTGATATTGAAGACAAGACGTCATGGACCCAGTGACGCGGTGCACAAACCCTTCCTAGCCACTCAGATATCTCTTAAAAGATATTTTCTTCATTTCTCACGGAGATCAATGCATAATCTATCGACCTCTCACTCCGAGATGAGTTGATATTGAAAAGGTGGCACTCTGCTCCACGCATCCGACGACTAAAACCAAAACGCACATAATTGAGTCTAGAGACATGAGATTCATCAAAGATCTCTTAGGAACACTTCCAATAAAATACACTTGTGTTCGCCAAAAAGAACATAAGCTGTAAGTGTCTTAATGAGATCTGAACCTGGAAGAGCTGGACTAATTATTGCTAACTGTTTTATGCAGGTACTGAAGAAAGTCCATCGATCATCGTATGTCTCAACATCTACAATGGAAGAAAAGACGCTGTAAATACATGAAGATGTTGATCAAGGCAAAGAACAATCAAAAGACAATACGATGAAGATCACAATGCATGAAGGAACAAAGAATCACAAAGTTCAAAGACCCAGAAGTCTAAAGATCTAATCACGTAGAGCATATTTTGAATGACCATCCCTTAGGGGGAGATTGTTAGCTTTAGTTTTTATAATTTAAAGTGATGGTCATTCACTTAGTTAAGATCTTTGTATAAAGTAGGCTTATGTTAGCATAGGTATATGTAAAAGTCCAATCCAAGTGCAAAGCCCACTTGAGGCCCACTGAAAGCCCACAAGGCAAAGTGCTTGTTATATTTAAAGCTCAAAACTTCTCATTTGAGAAGTGGTTCAGTGAGTGTGATATATGTGAAATACAAGAAAAGGCTTAAACATCCATTCTCTCTATATTATACGATCCATATTCACACCTTGTCCCATCATCTCTTGATCCTAACGTGGCATATAAAGTGTGATAAAGAGTGATTCTCGACTACAACAAACACAGTCACCAACTCACCATCCATCTCTCTCTATCTAAACTACTATCAAACCCTAACCATCCATCAGCCACCGTCACCTACCCACCATCGGCGCAGCTCCACTTCACCACCGTTAGACCCGTTACGAAACCCTTAATCAGTGAGTGATCTTGATGTCATCATTAAGTTTATATATGTTGCAACTCAGACTAATAGTAGAATATTTGTTATATTTTTGTTGGATTAAGCAGTAATTTATAATATAGATATGTATGTGTGAATGATTTCCTAGAGGCAACTCCTGATTATTAACTTATGAATGTGTTGATTATTAACTTATGAATGTGTGAATGATGGAATTACGAATAAGATCAAATTAAAACATATAAACTTCTTTGCCTGTCCGTTTTCTTATTATTATTGTCAAATTAGAGCAAATATATTCAGAAAGAAGAAGAAAATAATTTATAGGTTAATTAAAACAATTAATGGAATACTTTAATTGAACGTTTTTTTGCATTACATACCAAGTTATATATGCTTTAGACTTTTATAATACATTGGCTAACTGCAACATGTTAAAATGGATAAGTATTCAATTGTTATAACGAAGTTCCATTTGGTCTTTCATAGGTTTTAATTGTTGACCAAAAATTGTTATTTCCAAGTGGGATGGCGACTGCAGTACTTAAATATATCTTGCTTCTCAGTTTCTGGGACTTTGGCCATCGAGAAGAAAGTTAGTGAAAAGGAGCAAAGACAAAACGAGGTTATCATCAGAGAATTCATAACCATGTCGATTGGAGGTATGGGATAGATTGTCTTTGCATGAGAGGGATTTTCTGTCACTTGGATCAAAGGAAAAACAAACGGATTCCGAGATTGGAAGAGTCCCCCTTGTGCTCAGACTGCTCCTCAGGTAGCTTAGGCATCTTTTAGATACAAAATTGGTGGGAAACTAGAAGGGGGGGTTGAATAGTTTACCGGTTTAAAAATCCTTTTAAAAATCTTGTTTTAAAACTTAGCTATTGGAAACCTTGATTCGAACTCTATGTGTTATCAATCAACACCAATATGAACTACACACTAAACTAACTAATACAAAATAATGAAAGTAAAGAGTAGAGTTGGAAAGATCAAACCGAGACAAAGGATTTATAGTGGTTCGGCAACGAAGCTCTTCTTCGCCCTACTCCACTCCCCGAGAACCACACTCGAGAGTTTCAAACACTATATCAACAACCTCCCTTCAGGCGGAGAAAACCGTACACGTCGCTTATCCTATTACCGACACTAAGCTAGATGTCGAGTGCTAATCTTAACTAGCACCAATCTACCAAGGTCCACGTGACCAAACACTCAAGCCCAATGGCTTCAAGAGATCACCAAGATCTCAACTCGATCACAATGATCAACACTCACTTCACTCTACTCAACTAACACTAATCTATCGACCCTTGATCTTCTTGATCAATCACACAAGTCCAATGGCTATAAGAGATGTTCACTATCTCTATAGATCACACTTGATCTTCACTCTCACTCACAAAAGATAAGAAAGCTTGATGTATACAAAGATACAATCAAGGTTGTAACAAGTGTTACAAAAACCTAACAACTATAACTCTTGTATCTTCTTGAATACTTGAGTTCTTCTCTTGCTAATGAAGAAGGATGACAACACCTTGTATCTACTTGGATACTTGTGTTCTTCTCTTGCTAATGAAGAGGTATGAAGAGGATCACTTGAAGGATGATTGGATCACTCTTGAAACAAAGAAAACTAATCTAAAGAAGTGAAA
This sequence comes from Artemisia tridentata subsp. tridentata, assembly GCA_021014915.2. Taxonomy (NCBI): domain Eukaryota; kingdom Viridiplantae; phylum Streptophyta; class Magnoliopsida; order Asterales; family Asteraceae; genus Artemisia; species Artemisia tridentata. The sequence continues at coordinate 430,241,621 of CP139508.1, forward strand.
GGTTTGAGAGGATTAAGCTAGGGGATTTTTCTGTGTGTGAAGGGTGCCTAAAACTGTGAAAGGGGTTGATATTTATAGGCAAGAAAAATCTGAACGTTACAGAAAAAATGGTACGGACGGCTCCGTTAAATACCCCACGGCTCCGTTAAATTTAACGGAACCGTGGAGCCGTCCTAGACTAGGACGCTCCAAATTTTGTCTTTTCTGGTGAAAACTTATTTGGGGAAGGTTGGAGCTGATTTTTGGGGGAAAAATAGCTGTTGTAATTTTCAAACATATTTTTCCATTAAAACATTTCTTAATATTTCAAAAATAATTTGTCATGTGTATTTTTGAAAAAATGTTTTGTCCCATTTAAAATGTGAATTTTCAAAATATAAATTCACTTCATTGATCACTAGTTCAAGTTGTAACTTTGTTCAAGAGTGATTTGCGTAGAAACGGGATCTTCCGATTAAAGACTTGTTTACGTTGATTTTAACGTATCGTGATTTCACATTTTGTCATCCTCAAAACTTGAAGTAATCGAAAGATATAAATAACGTTTTTAGAACATTATTTGCATCAACAATCTCCCCCTTTTTGATGATAACAAAATATAAACTCATGTTAGGTTAAAATTAGTTTTAACAAGTTTTTAATGAGTTTACTCCCATTTCTCCCCCTTTTTGTCTAATCAAAAAGGTGACGAAGGCTCCCCCTTGATGTGTACTCCCCCTCATTTGGAGAACACAAGGAATTGAGCAATGGTTCGTGCTACAAAACAAGGTTAGACGACAAGTATACAATATCTAACAAGTAGCACATTTGACAAATATCCAACCACACAAGAGAATAGCAAAGTGGCCAAAATGAAAAGCCCATTTCATAATCATAAAATAAATGTCATACAAAAGTATGACTACAATAGGAAAGCAAATTAAACTAGCAAGAAGACATATAAACATCTAAAGTAACATGAGGCTTCTAGATTTGCTTCCAACTTCAAAAGGTTCCTAATCATTTATTGGAGGGACTAAACATAACAATGTTTAGTTTGGGCTATTGGGTGGTGGAGGTGGTGGAAGGATGATAGGTCCTATAGGTGGTGTGAGGAGGTGTTCTAGGTATGAAAACCTAAAGCTAAGCTCATCTCTAAGCTTCATGATGAGCTCAAAGTTGTGATGGCAACAAGCACAACTTAAGGTGTGTGTGTGTAGGGGATAAAGGATGGGATAACCCATTAAGTGTTGAGGTGATGGTGATATGGAAGGTGATGATGTGTTGCTCCCAAATTCAAATGGAGTTATTGGTGATAAGGTGAGGGTTAGAGCTAGAGGTTGTGGTGATGGTGAAAGTGATGAGAGTGTTGTGTTAGTTCCCAATTCAAGGGAAGTTGATGGTGATGAGTTGAGTGTTAAGGCTAAAGGGTGAATGGGACTAGGTTGAGATGAGTGTGTGTTTGTTCTTGTTGTGGAGGATGAGGATGTGGGTTTGTCAGAGGTTGCCTTGGATGGAGCTTGGGTGTAGTGAAGGAAGATGATGATTTGGTAGAGGTTATAGGTGTGTGGGTTTCATCTTCATCATCCAAGGTGAGATCAATGAAGGCAATGTCATTGGTGATAGGTTTAGTAGATGATTGAGGTGTGTCAATACTCTTGATCCATTGATCAACTAGAGTGGTTTGATTTGTTGGTTTGATGTTGAATCTAGGTTTCTTGAATACTCTTGATCCCATGATGGTTGTATGGTGAGTGTGAAAGTGTAAGGATGGCAATGCATAATGTTAGCTTAAATAGCCAAATCATAAGCATGCAAGGTTGAAAAGGGTGTTGGATTTGGGGATTTGGGTGCATGGGAATCAGGTTTTATTTGCAGATTTTCAGGAAAAGAAAGTCAAAAAGTGAAAGAGAATTGTTAAATTCGTCTTCCAGAGGCACGGTACCATTAAAGGTACGACGGCACCACTAAATTTAGTGGAGCCGTGGCCTATTTAATGGAGCCGTGGGCTCTTTTGACCTTCTTTCCAGATCTGCAGGTTTTAGGCAGCCTAAATGGGGAAATTTTCTGGGGAATCCATTGGCTGCAAATCTCAAAGCCTCAAATCACTAAACACATAGAATTCCTAAAGCTAGTTTCAACTAGCAACTAACATGATCATGTGATCATCTATGTATTTAGGTAACTATTAAGCATGCATGAATCCAAGCATTTTTAACATCTAGTGCATGTAATAAAATAAGATATCATGCATGAACTAGGCAAGATTGATTAACATAAAGGTTAATTAACTAAGCAAATTAACCATGTTCAAGTGTGAAATGTTAAAGGAGAACATTTCAAGCAAGTTAATGTTTATGGACATTGCCATGACATTATTTATAGTAGCTTAATAATACTTAAGTTAATAGTACTACTTAAGCTAATCCTAACTAGTCTCGTTTCTTCCCCAACTTTTTAATCTTGTTCCCAAGCCCTTTGATCGCCTTGCCGATGGACTTGAATCCCCCGATAGTTTGCTCATGCATCTCCACTTGTCTATTGTACATTGTAGTTTGCCTTCTCATCACGTGGGATAGGTTGACCATCCCGTTTTCGAGGTCGGTTGTACGTCGAAATGATGAGGTATCAAGGTTGTCAAAGAAGGTGTCGGGAGAGGGAGTATTAGGACGAGACGTTCCTTCTTCGTTCACCTCATCATCATCCTCATCCATGGGTTGAGAGGACGAACTATGACCGAATGAGGAGGAAGAATGGGGAATATCGGAAGTGGATTTACGACCATGTTTGGACCCTTTTTCCTTACGTTGCTTTGTGCGACGTCGTGGTCCACCAAGAGGTTTCATAACCGGATTGACTAGGACATAGTCGACATCATTGAGAGATGGGTAGGTTTGTATAACCCACCTGAATAAACGAGTAAGCATCATGCCATATGGCATGAGCTCATCGGAACGACGATGAATACTGGCCATCCGTTTGACCATGTAGTATGCGAGGTTGTAAGGTTCCTCGATACTAAGACAGTAGAGCATGTGGGCAAGACTTGCCGGAACATGATCACGGTTGCCTGCAAGGCTTAACGCGTTCTCACGCAGAAGAAGTTCCCAATTTCTAATATCGGGACGAAGCTCTTTGAGGTATATTTTGTTTGGGTCGAGGTAGACAATGGAACCATCACGTTTTTGATACGTGTTGGTGACTTGAGGGATTTGGATTACTTGTTTACTTACTTCAATGTCGGGAACTTCGGTACAATAGGCACCTTCGTTCTCAAGATTGTAGTAAAGAGACTCTAGAGAATGGTCTTTAGTGAATGCACACTGACCATATGAGGGAATACCAAGAATGTGACCAATCTCGGTGACAGACAAGATGATATTTTGGTGTCGAATCCAAAAATCAAGAAAGACGTTTCCGTCAAGATCAGTGTAGGTACGGACACGACTATAAAACTCGAGAATAAAACGAGGGCAGACTTGATCGTTTATTTTGTATAAACAATCGAACTCGATAGAAGGGAAACAGGCACTGATGTTGTCTGTCGTGACATAGAGTGCATCGACTACACGCCCTTTGTGTATGTATCGATTTTGAACTTTTGCGAAATAAGCTCTTTGCTCATCAGGAATGTTTAGATTTTCAAGAGTACTAAGAATGTATTGTTTGGTATCTTGATAATCATTTCGAGGCATTGTTATCTACAAAAAAATTATTTTTGTATATGTTAGTTCGTTGCATTTTAATGATTACACTTCTAGTGTGTGTGCCTAAATGCAAACAATGTGGAGGTGCGGCAATCTCGACTCTAAAACTATCCTAATGAGATTACCCAAACGCTCCTAACTTCACTTTTGCTCAATCAAATATGTCGAACAATACATATCAATTATGTACTTCGACCCATATTTGAGAGTTCATGTATGCATGCAAAAACGTTTTTAATTTGCATCAACAATGCATGAACAAGGTTTCATGATCCTAGACTTGTGAAGTTTTTCGAAAAATGATCGAATTGGGGTGTTTGGCAAACGCCTCAACATGGCGCCAAAGAGCTTTTAGTTTGAAAAGCTTTTAATGCAAAACGTTCCTAACTCAATTTTAATCATCCTAAACATGATTCCATTACAAATAATCAATCATAATCCGAATTTAGTGATTAATTTTGGATTAGGTTTTGCAACATAAATGGGTTTTTGGAAATCCTAGGTTTAGGGAATCATGTGAATGCTACATTGTCTAATCCTAGTCTTAATTTCACAAGAGTTTAACTAATTTTGAAAATCCCCAATTCGGATTTATACTCAAGAACAAACCCTAGACTCAAATTAAATGAAATTAAGAGTGATTTACTTACAATTAGTGATGTTGTGATTAGGATTTGTTGATTCCAATGCCTCAATCTTGATTTGCAAGAGTTTAGTTGAATTAAGGTGTTATGGTTCGGTTTTGACAGCAAGTGAAAGTGTTTTTGGGTGTGTTAGGAAAGTCTGTGCAGAAGAAAGGGAAATGGGCCCGTTTTTCAGATGCACGGCTCCACGGTTCCATTAAACATTAATGGAGCCGTGGCTCTTTAATGGAGCCGTATATCTGATGGTCCAATTTTTCTTCCGTTTTGACTTTTGTCGGATTAATCTTACTTATTTAGTAAGACTTTTTGACACAAGGAAAAAGTTTATACCTGATAAACTTTTTGACGAAAGACGATTAAATGGGATGACCGGAAATGACCTTAGTGTTTCCAAGGAAATTGACTAAGTTGTCATTTGATGAGGATTTACTTCTAGTATTTCCCGTGAAATAAATAGAAGTTATGAGTTGAGTTTTGGAGGATGACTATAATATTTCCCATGAAATATATAATTAGTCGGAATACGAGACGCGAGGAATGACTTAATATTTCCCGTGAAATATTCAAGAAGTCATGTGACGAGTTGTGAGGGAATGACTTAGAACTTCTAGAGGAATTTCTAAAAGTCATAAGATGAGTTAGATAGATGACTTAAGAAGTCATGGGTGATTCATGGAGAATGACTTCAATATTTCCCGTGAAATATTTGAGGAGTCATAGAAGGGATAAAACGTACATAAGATATGACGCGAGAGATGACTTTAATATTTCCATTGAAATATCAAAATAGTCATAAGTGGGATGAGAGGAATGACTTAAGAGTCATGAGGCGTTGTGAGTGAAATGACAAATGAGTCATGAAACAAGACGTGAGAAATGACGTTAATATTTCAAGTGAATTATTAAGAGGTCATGAGGAGAGAGGTGGACGATGACTTTAATAATTCGAAAGAATTATCTAAATAGTCATGAGTGGGGTGACGAGAACGTATTGGTTGGTGACTAGACAATGTTGTCATTCAAGAGACGGAGGAGATGACGTACTTCGACGAGCTTCGTTCATGAGCAAACTACAGGGTTCCCGGTCAAGTCTAATGGCATCTTGACTGCTATTCTTCATAGGGGGTTGCCTCATCTATAGTGTTTGTTGTCATGCCTTTCCGGCGCTTACGTACTCGGCTTCGGTCGTGGAGATAATAAGAGTAGTTTGTTTCTTGGGGAACCAAGATGTTTGTAAATCAACCTATGAAGGTACAAACATTACTCTTTATGTTTCAATCCACATTAATCTCACATTATCAGAGTTGTATAGAAACATTTTCTACATCAATCTCCTCAAGATATCGTAATCTCAAGTGTGTAGTATCTTTAATGTATGGTATGATACATTAAACACTTTGATGTAAGAGGTTTTGGGACACTTCTTACAAGTGGGCACAAAGCCAACGCTATTCATGATAATGGACCTACTTGCCGTTAGGTAAACTGCTTTACCTATTATGCCCCTAACCTAGTTATATCCGCTCACTCACCTTCTTCGTCTCTTGTGAGTTTCGTTTTTGCGGATATGGGCGTCAGTGTCAATTAAGACTATTACTTAAACTATGTATCTCATACATATAGTATACATAAGTTTAAACAGATACTTAATTTAGGCAAGATTACATATGTGCAAGGAAGGAAACTTGATTCACTCATCAATGCTTAATTCAAACTTGTCACGCATGATCTTCAAGCGATCATCGAACACTTCTGGACAAGTTGAGTTTGACATGATGAGATATGAATATAGTTTCTGTGTTATAGTGCCTACCATGTTAGATTCTAACTACACTATTTCATGCCAAACATTACTACTAACAAAGGGTGTTTTAAGAAAGCGTACCTGTGCCTGAGGTGTTGCTCTTAAAACTAGAGGATAAGACAACCTTTGTTGAATGTTGAGCATATAAGAAACGACTTGACTTTTGCGTCGCCAGACTTGTTTGATAACACATCATACTCCTTTTGTTAGACTCCGAAATTTATTTACACTCATGTTTTCCTAGCAAAACAAAAGTTTAAACATCTGGTCCCCAATATCTCATGGGTCCAAAGTTGTTAGAGTCAAACATCCTACGCATTTGTTGCGTTAGTTTAGGATGTGAGAATGGAGGACACATTTCCCATGGTAAGTAACCTTTTGATGGACGATCATTCCAAGTTACGGGAAAGTTACTTGGATGATTTTGTCTTCTAAAGTTACCTCTCGGTAGAGGAGTTCTAGACCGAGGTTTGGGAGAGTTCACCTTTCTAGGCGGAGGAGTAGTCGACCTAGTGTCACGCTTTATAAATCCATGTTCGGGAGATGACAATGGTTTGTAAGAGCTTTTGACCTCCTCTTTACTTGGAGTAGACACACTAGAACTATTTTTAACTATGTGACTCGGTTTAGGACTTAGGCTACTTTTTAAAATTGACCCAGTTTCGTCTTCAGCACCAGACGGTACCACGGTACCACTAAATTTAGTGGTGCCGTCTGTACCTTTAGTGGTGCCGCCCCCTTCAGACTTAGACGTTTCAGGCATTACAAATTTAACTTGTTTGGTACCACTTGTAGAAGCCTGATTTGGGTTAAAACCTAAACCCGCACGGTCATGTTCACTATATCTAATGTTTTCAAGTATATCATTAAGTGTTTTAGTTCCTTCATCAAACTTAATGATTCTTAAAGCATTTTCTTTAAGTTTTTCATTTTCTATTTGAAGACTTATACATGACCCGCATCCTAAGTCTACTTCCTTTTTTTTTCTCAAGTCTTTTGACTTGATCTTTTAGTTCTAGAACTTGTAGTTCTAGTTCTTGTAGTTTTAACTTAAGTTTTGTGTTTCTACCTAAGATCTTAGTACTAACTACGCATAGTTTGTTGTATTCGTCATGCAATTCACTATCATCTATTGACGACTTATTATCACTATAATAAGAAGAGTCGGAATGTACCTCGTTAGAAGCTTGACCCATTAGGCACTTTTCATCGTTAGGCTTCTTCACCGCTATCACTCAAAGAACCTCCTACAAAGGCTCTTTGGTTGTTGGATTTTGGTGGCTTAGGACATTCACCTATGAAGTGATTAGAATCTCCGCATCTATAGCATTTCCTATCACTTGTCCCTTTTCTTTCATCATGATTTCTTTGGGATGACCTCTTCTCATCGCGAGGTTGTCTAGGAAATCTACCTTTCCTCCTAAGGAACTTTCTAAAGTTCCTAACGGCTAGTGCGTACTCTTCATCTTCACTACCGGAACTCGAACATTCCTCATCACTGTACTCCTTCTTGGCTTTTAATGCTAGAGATCTAACTCTCTCGCTTTTGCCTTTGACAATGTCGGAGTCCTTCTTGATGATCATCTCGTGAACTTTCAAATTTCCTATAAGTTCATCGAGTGATAATGCCGCCAAGTCCTTTGACTCTTCTATGGCAGTGACCTTTGCTCTCCATTTAGGATATAGAGCTCTAAGAAACTTCCTAACATAGTTCTTACTAGAATAACCTTCATCAAGAGCTTTAAGACTAGTGATAATAGTATTAAATCTAGCAAAAGCATTATCTATTGACTCATCCTCCGAAATGGAGAATTGTTCATATTGTTGAACAAGGAGATCTATCTTGTTCTCTTTGACTTGGTTATTACCTTGGTGAGTGACTAACAAAGTTTTCCAAATATCTTTTGCCGTATTACACATGAAATTTCTTTCGAATTCCTTTTTAGGCAAAGCATTATAAATCATCATTTTAGCCTCATTATTTTTGGCTAATTTCCTTTTAAGTTCATCACTTTGTTTATCATAAGAAACTATTTCATCCTTTTTAGTTTCCGGATTCATTTGAATAGGTTGAAAGTCACCCACGGTAATAACATGCCAAAGATCAATATCTTTTGATTTCACATACGTTTCGAATCTTGTTTTCCAATATATAAAACAATCGGTTTCGAAAAGTGGTGGTCTTTGCATAGATTGCCCTTCTAGATATTTGTCGGAATCCATTGATCGATTCAAGCTTTAAAATACAATATACTTTAAAAACTTGACTGACGTGGCTTCTGATACCAATTGTGGGAAACTAGAAGGGGGGGTTGAATAGTTTACCAGTTTAAAAATCCTTTTAAAAATCTTGTTTTAAAAGTTAGCTATTGGAAACCTTGATTCGAACTCTATGTGTTATCAATCAACACCAATATGAACTACACACTAAACTAACTAATACAAAATAATGAAAGTAAAGAGTAAAGTTGGAAAGATCAAACCGATACAAAGGATTTATAGTGGTTCGGCAACGAAGCTCTTCTTCGCCCTACTCCACTCCCCGAGTACCACACTCGAGAGTTTCAAACACTATATCAACAACCTCCCTTCAGGCGGAGAAAAACCGTACACGTCGCTTATCCTATTACCGACACTAAGCTAGATGTCGAGTGCTAATCTTAGCTAGCACCAATCTACCAAGGTCCACGTGACCAAACACTCAAGCCCAATGGCTTCAAGAGATCACCAAGATCTCAACTCGATCACAATGATCAACACTCACTTCACTCTACTCAACTAACACTAATCTATCGACCCTTGATCTTCTTGATCAATCACACAAGCCCAATGGCTATAAGAGATGTTCACTATCTCTATAGATCACACTTGATCTTCACTCTCACTCACAAAAGATAAGAAATCTTGATGTATACAAAGATACAATCAAGGTTGTAACAAGTGTTACAAAAACCTAACAACTATAACTCTTGTATCTTCTTGAATACTTGAGTTCTTCTCTTGCTAATGAAGAGGGATGACAACACCTTGTATCTACTTGGATACTTGTGTTCTTCTCTTGCTAATGAAGAGGGATGACAACACCTTGTATCTACTTGGATACTTGTGTTCTTCTCTTGCTAATGAAGAGGTATGAAGAGGATCACTTGAAGGATGATTGGATCACTCTTGAAACAAAGAAAACTAATCTAAAGAAGTGAAAGGTTTGAGAGGATTAAGCTAGGGGATTTTTCTGTGTGTGAAGGGTGCCTAAAACTGTGAAAGAGGTTGATATTTATAGGCAAGAAAAATCTGAACGTTACAGAAAAATGGTACGGACGGCTCCGTTAAATACCCCACGGCTCCGTTAAATTTAACGGAACTGTGGAGCCGTCCTAGACTAGGACGCTCCAAATTTTGTCTTTTCTGGTGAAAACTTATTTGGGGAAGGTTGGAGCTGATTTTGGGGGGAAAAATAGCTGTTGTGATTTTCAAACATATTTTTCCATTAAAACATTTCTTAATATTTCAAAAATAATTTGTCATGTGTATTTTTGAAAAAATGTTTTGTCCCATTTAAAATGTGAATTTTCAAAATATAATTCACTTCATTGATCACTAGTTCAAGTTATAACTTTGTTCAAGAGTGATTTGCGTAGAAACGGGATCTTCCGATAAAATAATTGTTTACGTTGATTTTAACGTATCGTGATTTCACATTTTGTCATCCTCAAAACGTGAAGTAATCGAAAGATATAAATAACGTTTTTAGAACATTATTTGCATCAACAAAATCATACATTGGTATGTTGCGTGGGCTTATGTTTGGTCATGTTTATTGTAATATATGCTGCATGCTCATTGATTCAAAATATACAGTTACATTTTATGTTTTTTGAACATTACAGGTTAAAAGTGTGCTTGATCGTTATTAGGACGAGAGTGTGAGTTTGATTGTTTTTTTAATGAGGCAAGAAAATGCTCACCATCCATATCTTCATTGAAGATTTAGGCGAGATTGCAAACTACGAAAACTCATAGAAGACAACTGTGATTATGGGATGATGGGTGGTTTTCATATCATCATTTTAGATTCTGCACTTTCTTAGTATATATCTTCATTACTCGTATTAAATTATGCTTTGCGATTCTGTAGCAAGGCGTCAACGTCAGCTGCTTCAAATGTGCTGGTTGTCAAGGTTCTGGAATGAAAGTTTCTATCAGATTGGCGAAACTGACTCCTTCTGAAGCTGGTTGTTGCAGACCACCGCCTAGGTAGGCTTCTTAAATCCTTTATAAATTTAGCTAGAGGTGGCAATTTAACCCCATTTACCATGAAAATGAGCTGTTTTCGTTATTCCTAACGGTCAAATAGGTAAATGTACAGCTAAAAATGAAGCAAATCAAATGGGCCGAACGAGTGAATCAGGTCAAAATCGCTTTATACAGTAGATGATTATTTTAATGATCTATAGTTATTTTAAAACATTAGCTCATGTTATACTAATAGGTGTATGTGGACCAGTAATAAATATTACAGTAGTCATTTGACTTAACTGGTATCTCATTATCCGACTTTGCCACCTCTAATATTTTGTATCGCTTCCTATTAGGCAACACTTCCTACATTTTGTCATTAGCAGTGGTCATTATTTACATTTTATTGATTAGTGTTGTGATTGTGCAGCGTGTTTGAAAGTTTGCAGCTTAGCAAGTGAAAGTGTGACAGGTGCTGTTTGGAGCTGCTGATATGTAGTTATTGTTTGCCATGCTGGTTGAGTGAGCTGCTGCAACACGTGGTCGCATTGTCCCAGTTTCTTAGAATTTAGTTTGTAATTCTTATGAATGTTTCTTTGTTTGGTGTGTAATTCTTTAACGATAATGTATGTTTCTTTGTATTTGCTTATTCTCGAGCGTAAATGTTGGATTCAATAAGCAATCCCAAACAACCTTTTATACGAAGTTTCAATAAGCAATCCAAACAACCCTTTTTATAAGCATTTTTAGTTAGAGAAATGCTTATAGAGAGGGCTGTCTAAGATTGCTTATTTAATCTGCTGCATATAAAGGGCTGTTTGGGATTAGTATTTTTTTTAAATAAAGTCCACATAAAGACAGGTTCGAATGAAACGAACAGGTCTAAAAAGGCATCATTTAGACCGGTGCTTCAACCGGTTTATATGTGTTTTATCACCGGTATATAAAACCCTCTTTTAGAATGGTGCTTCAACCGGTCTATATGTGTTTTATCTTTTAGACCTCCCCCCATTTACACCTGCCCGACCACCGGTCTAAAAGGCTGTTTTTGTAGTAGTGAGTGATTTTTTTCCATCCTCTCAACTATTCATCATTTTGTGACTTTGCTTACCGCATAATTGTTGGAATTTTATATCATAACAATTATATATAAACATGTAAACATCATCAAAGCATGAAGCAGAAGTAAAGATCAAATACTTGGAATATAATTAACCGAATTAAAAGAATATGCGTACCTTAATGATTTCTAGCGAAACAAGAAATCAATCAAACAAGAACCAATTAAACCCTAAATTAGGGTTTAGTAAAATCGACTACTCCTTAGTCGAATAGGGAAAAGATCACAAACAAAAGTATGTTTGTCCTTCGTTCTTGTACACACGTATTACAAGCGTTTCAATGAGAAAAGCTAGGTTCTTGATCACAATAGATTAACCAAACACTTTGTAATGCTCAAGGTTACTCGCAAATCCCTTTCTTGGGGCTTCACTTGTCGACCTATGAACAAGAGAGGAGAAAAGAAGAAATATGGCCTTCTATTGAAATCAAGTGTACCAAGGGATGAATACATAGGGATGTATTTATACCCTTATGGTTGAGATCAAGTTTACAATGGTTTCCGAGGTGGGATTCCATTGTTTGGCCATAAACAAGCCCAAGAGAGGATTTCTAGAACCTTCTCTCGTCTCGTTTCATTTTCTTCGTATCCCGTTGATATTTACCGACCGTTAGTCAATTCTATTAATTACCTAACGCTCTTTAGTCGTTTATTGTAAATTTAATAATTAAACATAACTTATTATATCAATTATCAAAACATTGATACTTATACTTAAAGTGTGCAATCCCGAAGTCTCGTGTTCGAATCCGGTCATACTATATTAATTTTATATCCACAAAACTAACAGCTCCCACTTGGATATACATTAATATAGTAATGATATTGGTTAGTCTAGCATAACACCCCAATGCCCCCAGAACGACCCTGAGTGTGGTTTCCTGGAAAAAACCTTTTGATGAATCATCATCATACTTATCCTTTTGTTTCTAATACCACGTTAATATGGATATGGATCTAAGTCATTCCATAATTAACTATTCTGTTTCTCATTATTTATAATTGATCAAGATTACCAAATCATCCGAACGTATTCCAGATAGATCTTGGGCATGGCCATGCAAACATCTTGTCAACCCTACGAGGCTCCCAGCAGTATTATACTTCAAAACATATTTGAAGGAACAAATTCTTTCTTGACTACAAGCATAACCCTTGAACTTTGCATCACTTCTGAAAATAGCCCTTATAACAACCAGTTACGGATAGCGTTAGACTATCTTACAGAAAATGAGCTACATCCGCGACAGTTATCTGGTATCTCAAGTCTGAGGATAAATATTTATGATTTACTTTAATGACAAAGATCCACAAAGTATAATCATGTGGTTGAGATCTGTCCTATATTCAATTTATCCATTTATTGAATATCATGTGAATTTGGCATGACCAACGCATCAATATACTTAAGTATATTCTACCAAAACTCAGATTTGTCTTAATTCAATAATACTACCATATTATTGATTGACAACGGACTATTTAGAATAACATAAGTTATTCATAGATTTAAACATGCAAATATAGGATACAATCTATTATTAATGAAAATAAACGTACCAAGTACTTTAATTCATTGTAAATAATAATTGCTTAACATCCCTTATCCAAAATACTAAAGAGATCAATGCACGATAATTCCCATTAATGAATTATGTCTCAAGTCATGTCAAACATACTTGTTGACAAGACATAAATCAATTAATCATGATCTATCGGAATTTTGAGAATACTTATTTAAAGAATTCAATTAATGAAATTATTGTATGTGTGCATTCAACTATCTTGATATTGCCACATAATATTTCATAAAATGCGTGACATCCTCAACCACGAATTTATGACAATTAAACTATCAAACCTTTTATAGTTTAAAGTATTCTAATTCTTTAATGTATAATGCACCTATGCTTACAGTTAAGCATAACTAGTACTCATGACCATTAATAAGGATGAAATCCCACCATGACTAGTATTGAGTGTCATCTCAATCTTATTAGCATCATTGTATGCAAACAACAATATGCTCTTTAAAATTCCGTAAACTTTAATATCCATTGTGTAATCTTTGATACCTTCAAATCTTTTAAGATTTGTCGGCTATAATAATTACGCAACAATTTGCCATATGGTTCATATTTAGAATTTAGGAGCAATTCCAGGATGAGGATGTTAATTCTATATCCAACCATATCCATTACACTTAGTTATCTAATAACTTTCAATTAGATATTAATGTTGTCAAATCATCTTTTCGTCCAAGCATGATACAACAAATAACATGATGTACATAAAAAATCCTTGTGTCAAACTTAGATTTTATTCATGTGTTATCTTTTCAAAGATATGTTTCTATCTAGACTTTCTAATAGTATATCATGTTTATTAGAATCAATCATTTTACCGCTTATGTTTATAACAATAAACATATATTCCAAGGTTGTATATTTATTTTCTAAATCATCAAGTGAAGTTTCATTCCAAACTAAGACTTAACATTTAATGCTTATGGAATGTTACTTCCTATATGTTATACAACATATATGAAATAAGAAAATAAATATATAACACTCCCACTAGCTTTCAGGAATATTAAGGAAATATCTTATTTTAATTATAAATCAAAACTTGGATTTTAATAACTAAACATAAGTATATCTCCTAGATGCATGCATTAATCCATTCATAAATGATTGCATTTTGTATACATCCAAAGATTATTTGAATTCAAATACTCCTTTCAATTACTTATCGTCCTCGCACAAGTAATTACTCAAGAAAGGGTTTTGATATTCCATTGTCAATTTCATATTAGTGAAACTAAGAATGACAATCATAATCTTTATACATTTAATGTGCCTAGAAAGAATTTCAATCACAGTTAATTGCTTAAGTGTGATTAATAATCTTTCCATACATTAAATATGTATACAAAATTTGTCCATATGATTTCTACACAAGAATTTAAATCTCTGGGATTTTCATTCCCTTTGAAGAAACTCATCTTCATTCTATAGTGTAACTATAGAGTTCAAGATTAACTAAGTTTCCAAAACTAGTTATCTTTCTGGACTGCATCTAAGCATTCATAGTATGAGTAATTTGCCAAATTCAATATTTGCAATTTATCTTAATGATCAACAGGTTTACCATAATCCTGTAACTCATAATCCTCAACATATTATACAAATATTTAAGATATCCTTGCGGATCTATAAATGATAATTCCATCATCTTGAGATTTAACATTAAAATGTTTAATCCTCATTATGACTTTACTAGTGTATTTTTAGAAGATTATGTATCTTGTAATTTTATCTTTTCAAGATAAAACCTCCCACTTGCCTTTTGCAATTTATAAACTATCTATAAATACTTAGCAAGTAGAGCAACACAAAATTGTTCTCTTTTGGGACATTACAAGTACATATTGACAGTTCCTTACATTAAGTTTGTTAATAACCTACTCATAAGTAGTTTAACAAATTCAGAACTTCAATTTTAAGACTTAATGTGATTCATCACATTCCATAAGAAATGGTGTCTTATTAATCTTCTAGGTTAGAGTCTAATTTAGTATATACTACTCAATTTCCTAACCTTGATAACCTTTGGAAGAATAGAAGATATAGTTATCTTTAATCAAACAATATAACAAGAGTTTGATTTTCCTAACTGAACGTACCATAAACATTATGTATTTCATTAGGATTAATATTGTAAGACAATTTTACAATATGTAAGATAAATATATTTCGTTTGGCTTATCTATTCACCAACTATATCAGCTTAATGGTATAATAGAATTTCCAAGCCAATTGCATGCTATATAACATAAGTACTTTTTGACCAAGTCACTTCATGTCCATGTCTTAACAAGAAGACATAAACTGTTATAATCCCAATATACGTTATACATCATTGATCAACTCAATGACCTCTTGTATATGTCTTAATTAAAAAACATAACAAGTTAACGTCTTACTTTATTATAATAAGTCTTGTAACAATTTAACAGACTTCATATTTATAACTTTACAATAAATTATAAACATGCATAACTAAAGTAATCATGAACACCACAATTTTCGTTTCAGTAGTAATTTCAAGTTAATTTATCACTTCATATATTTATGACATTCAAATAATACATAAATATTCAAATTTGAAGTAGTATTAGATTACTTCATTTATGTCATTTCAATAATACATAAATATTTAGTTTGAAGTAGTCTTATTATCATATTGACACTTGTTCTAATAATTATCTAATTTAGAAACTTGCAAATTAACATAGTTTCATTACATCAGTTGATCTGCTAGTAATGAAAGTTTGTAATTTACCTTTGTCATTAATATCTATGTCAAAGTCTCACTTACGCTAGATATTAACTCCAAGTGTTCTATTAATTAGATGTGAATAAATCACATTAGAACATTAGTCTCTTACCTTGCAGTCAAGAGAATCCTTTAAATCATATTCCTTTGTGTTGTTCCTTGCACACAATAAAGATTTCTCCCACTTGTGCATGGAACAACATCATGTATCAGGTAAACAACACGTCAATCGTTTGTTTATGTGATCAATATGATTGTGTTATAGATATTAGTAGATATAGAACCACCTTGTCTAGTAAGGAAACGTACATGACTATCCTTAAAACCACAAGTGTCTACAATTGGAAAGTAATTATCTCAAGACATTCTAGAGATAATCTGGGTTTCTACCAAGATATCTAAGCTTGTAGCTCCCACTGAATTACAGATCATTACATTAATATATATATAATTCAGTAATAACAACACAATGCTCCCACTGGATTTGAAAACATTATAAGTGTTTCATAACCAGTAAAAGCAAATAGTATGCTATTTACTTTCCTACACCTTTGAGAAATCCCATACGTAACAATTACTTAGGTACTAAAAGAATGTATTCTACTTTGTAAATGATGGACTATCCATCAATGCAATTAACTTGGAAATAATTAGGCATGCAATTTCTTCCTTAAAATGTCTACCATCCCCACAATGGTATGTAGCATCTTTAAGTGGTCAAAGCACAATAACTAGATAAATCATTCTAATTTACCTTTTACCAATTTGCAGTAACTAGTCTAGCTTCTAATTTTAATAACTTATAAAATGTGCAATTTTCTTAACTATTAAAAATTTGCTATGAGTTATTTCTTAGAATTTAGACAATTCTAATTTTCCTAATATACATTTTTCATTCATGAAAAGGAACATAATTAAGTCTCACTCTTCTCAAAGAAAGTGGACTAGGTTTATTCTTTTAGTAAAGTTGACTCTAGCCTACACCCCTACGGGTGTAGATCAATTTTCCACTAAAAGAATGCCCCACGTTTACGGTTTTAACGTTGCATTTATACATTAAAAGAATTTACAAAATTCAATTTTAGTATTTTCGATAATACAATTTTTCAAGAAAATTAAATACCCATGGTAAATAATATTTAACCATTTAATTTTCACTGAAAACTAGGATCTAAATTGACATAGTTTCATCACATCAGTTGATCTGCTAGTAATGAAAGTATTCAATAAGGTACGAGTCGAAACTCAATTTCCAATATACAAATTGCAATTCCTAGAAATTATGGGATTTACATATTTTGCCAACTTCAGTTGCAATGTAAGTGTTAGGAACACATTTCGCAATTCATTCAAGTCTTTGTCATTTGCGAAGAATGTTGCGTATAGGGCTTTATGTTTAGTGTAAAGGTGCGGTCCATTAGAAGCCCATGGACCGCCCATCTCTATGTAATTACTTCTAGAAGCACCTAAGCACATGGTTGCCCTAATGTGTTGCCTATAAATAGAAGGCTTAGGTGCTCATTCTCATGGTTGGTCATTCATGTATGTTGCGGAAGCTTTGTTCCTTAATCGTATGAATTGAATTACCTTCCAAATCTCTTCTCTTCTTATCTTATTCTCTTCTTCTCTTATTGCTTATTAGATTATCTCTTATCGTAGCTTATTATATAAGTAGTAGTATGTGTTTAACTTTGTTATACGTGTGTGTGTGTGTTCGAGTTAAAGAGGACCTACAAGTGGTATCATTCGCCTAAGATAGTTAGGATCGTGTTTTAGAGTAGATCTAATCGTTTCATCGGTTTGGTCTTAAAGATTAAGTTAGTTTTTGTTCAAAATCCGATCGAATTTAACCCATCTTTAGTGTTCAAATTTCTTATTTCGTGCAAACGCTCAAAAATATCATCAAATTTTCCAACTTCGACGTTAAAGTTCTTAGATCTTTCAATATTCTGTGTTTACTAATCATTAGAAATAAAAAACAATTAGTTTTTAGTGGTTTTCTAGTTGATTTGGTAAAATCCGGTTTTTTAGCGTGTGGAAAAGTTGATGAGAAAGAGGGTTTCTCGCATTTGGTAGAAAGAGGGTTTCTCGGAATTGGCAGAAAGAGGGTTTCTCGCATTTGGTAGAAAGAGGGTTTCTCGGAATTGGCAGAAAGAGGGTTGATGCGCGTGATGTGTCGTTGCTGTTTAGCAGTATTAATGCCTACTCAAGTTTTAAATTTATATTTAGCCGACTTATCAATAACACACACACTTAACGAGCAGTGTACCCGGTCAGTATGAATATAATGGTAAGTAGAGTGTCGATCATTAAGAGTGGAACGTATTATCTAGTCATTCTAATAAGTATTTTAATATTCTAAGTTAACTATACAACCTAATCTAACGCAAGGGGGTTCAGCCTGAGAGACTGGCACGTTTTGGTTGCAATTAAATAATAAACTAAACTAATGAGCACGAATCAGCGATAGGCATGCACGTACACAGATAAATACTCGAGACAATAAGAAGACCTGTCCTGATGATTAAGTAGATTGTCACTTGTTTTATTGATAGTTTTATATGAAGTGTATGTAATTAACCCTTTCTCGTTGGCCCTAATCTTACCGGCGAGTAAACCCTTAATGATTACTTATGTCTAAAAGTTATTCCTAAGTGATCAATTTAGTAACAACCGTGGGAGCCACATTCTCTTCCGTAGTCAAATGTGCAGGCCACTAATAAACACAGAGGTTATCAATGCACTAATAAGTAGTAACCAAAGACATCAACATATAAACTTTAATTGATGGGAAAGCAGTTTTAAAGGAGTGCAATCTTTCTCGTCACATTACACAAGCCACCAATCCTGATGAATTAAAGTTTACTAACACAATAAAACAAAACTACTTAATGAATTAAATACATGCAGGACCTTCTTACAGCTCTTGTATCTTCGTTCGGGTATGTCTTGTGCTGCCTAATCGTCTGAATTCGGCCTTAGGTTTCTGTGGTCTTCGTACTTTGTATATATTATATGTCTCGAAATTCGTCTGGTCTTGGGGTATTTATAGTTTCTGTCTGAGGGTAAGATGCGGCGCATCTAGTAAGAAGATGCGGCGCATTGACTTAACTTCGCATGGGGTCCAAGATTAATATATTCAGGAATATTCGTACACGGGCGCATTGACTTAACTTCGCATGGGGTCCAAGATTAATATATTCAGGAATATTCGTACACCGCCAGAAGATGCGGCATAACTCCATTCTCAGATGCGGCGCATGTCCTTGCTGTCTTGGATCGTATCTTGTGAAATCTTGATAGTGATGCGCCGTATGTAGTAAGCGAGATGCGGCGTATCTGGAGCAGAATGTCTTGATCTTGTACATTTCAGTAGACTCTTAACTTCTTGCTTGTTTTGCTCAACAATTAGTCCAAAATCGCCAAGTTTCACCAAATGCTTGTTTTTACCTGAGAATTACAAAAGTAAACGATTAAGTATCAATTCTCACAGATAATATAATAAAACAAGTCAAATAAATAGGATAAATGATAGTAATAAAATGTACTTATTTGAGTTCATCAAATATCCCCCCACTTGAACTTTACTTGTCCCCAAGTAAACCTTAGAATTAATCTTATGAAAATGTATCCTCCTAAAAACTAGAGGGTCTTCAAATGGATCCAATTCGGTGTCCCTAGCCAAGAGTTGCTCTACCATATGTGTTCGGTTAACAAAGTCCTCTTCTAGGTAAAATGGGCGTTGGGGTCCTATGAAGTCTCTATCGATCCAAGGTCCATATCTAGATGGTCTCCTATTTAATTCTAACCAATGGGGTGTTGGTTCCTCACTAGTATCATAGGCATGTTTCTTCACATCATAGACTGACCAAGTATCACCTTCTCCTACCGCTATCTTAGATTCCTTACAATCAATCATAGCACTAGCGGTCGCCAAAAATCCTCTACCTATCAACAAGGGGCATGTAGGGTCGCTAACCATATCAAGGACGTGGAAATCGGCTAAAATGGTTAGTTTTCCTATGTGTACTAACACGTCCTTGACTACTCCAACCGGGTAAGCAACACTCCCATCCGCTAAACCTATTATCACCTCGGTTTCTTCAAGTTTTCCTAGTTTTAGAGAGGTGTAGAGAGGTAACGGAAGTAGGTTAAGGCTTGATCCAAGATCGGCTAATGTGTCATAAGCCTCCGAATTACCGATCTTGCAAGGTAGAACAAATAAGCCCGGATCATCTAACTTCTTAGGTAGCTTGTTTTGAACAAAGGCGGTCCCTTTTTCGCCTAACTTGAGCTTCTTCTCATCCAACACATCAATAACCGGACTTTCAAGGTGGAGCTCCTTGAATTCTTCGTCAAGGTTTTGAGTGGGAGGTGTTTCAACTACGACTTGGGTTTGTTTGAAACACGAGCTCATGGAATTGACCGAATAATATTGTGGACAAGAACTAGGAGACGAAACCGACGAGATGGCGTTGACGTTTAGTTTCGGGTTCTTGACTGTGTTGCTAGGGAGTGCTCCCATTTCTCGGTCATTGAGGGCTTTCAACAAAGTGTCAATCTTATTGGTCATCTCGCTTTGTTTTTGTTTGAAATCGGCTTCAAACTTGGCCAAACGAGCTTCTTGAGATGCCATAAATTGGGACATCAATCCTTCAAAGTTATTGGTACTACCA
Organism: Artemisia tridentata subsp. tridentata; assembly: GCA_021014915.2. NCBI lineage: Eukaryota > Viridiplantae > Streptophyta > Magnoliopsida > Asterales > Asteraceae > Artemisia > Artemisia tridentata. The sequence goes on from CP139508.1 coordinate 430,262,125, forward strand.
TTGCCGGAAGGATTGTTGTTGAAAGTACGGTTCGAGTCGGAACCGTTTGATTGGAAACGATTAGGTGGGTTGGAAGAATTGGTTTGTTGTGCGTTTTGGTTTTGTTTCCACCTAAGGTTTGGGTGATTTTTCCACGAGGGGTTGTATGAATCACCGTAGGGGTTTGGCTCGGGTTTGAAAGTGTACCACTTATCTCCCGCTTCGTCGGTACGCGAGGATGCGTAGTCCGCAAAAGCTTGTTCGGGGAGTTCCATGCAATCACGAGTGTCATGGGGACCACTACATAATTCGCATGAAGAAGTGATTTTGTTCACTTGGCTTGAAGGTTTAGGAGCCTCGTAGGATTTCATAAGAAACTTGACTTGGTCTTAAAGTTCTATGATCCTACGGTCGGAAGTGCTTGAATTGTTCGAAGGCAAAGATATTGCCTTGACCGTTTTATTCAAATCACGGGGATCACTCCAACTTTCGTTGTCATAAAGAGCAAGATCTTCTAGGAGAGCCCATGATTGTTCCGCACTTAGATCACGTAGCTTACCACTGGCCGATTGGTCAATGGTTTACCTTGTGGAGAGATTGATATGGTCATAGAAGATTTGGACTTGGAGCCAAAGTTCTATGCCATGGTGAGGGACTTTTTGGAGTAAGTCCTTGAATTGAGTCCATGCCTCGTAGAGGGTTTCGCCTTGACATTGTTGGAACATCAAGATATCATTCCTTAGCTTGGTAGTTCTTCCTGGTGGGAAAAACTGAGCAAGGAAACGAGTGGTGAGATCATCCCAAGAGGTGATCGATCCTGCGGGTAGATGCTCTAGCCATTGACTAGCTTGGTCCCGCAGAGAGAATTGAAAGAGACGCAGCCGGGTCGTCTCTCGAGTGGCAACATCAAGGTCTATGGAATCAACGATTTTGAGAAAGTCCTTGAGATGTTGATTAGGATCTTCAGAACGAAGTCCATGGAATGCGCATCCGCTTTGCACCAACCGGATGGTGTCGGATCGCAAGGGTGTGACATTGGCTCCTTGAGTGAGCTCAATGGTGTTTCGATAGCCATGGTGGCTAGGACGGGAGTAGTCTCCTAAGGTACGGGCTCTAGGAGGTGGTGGTGGTTGTTGTGGTGGTGGGTTGTTGGGATCAAGGATATTACCACCTTCCATGATGTCGGATGGTAATGGTTACGAACAAAGAACGAAGAAAAAAGATAGACTAAATAAAACCTAGAAAAAGAAAATAAAAATCTCACTAGAAAGGAATCTAGTGAGTAGACCTAATAAAATAAAAATTCAACCTAAACAATAACTATTCCCCGGCAGCGGCGCCAAAAACTTGATGCGTGGTTTTGCAACCTTACAACAGGTTTTACCTCTCGAGGGATCTCAAGAGGCTTACAACCCCACCAGGCAGTGTACCTGACCGATGTAGTATAGTGTAGTGGTAAGTACGGGGGATTGATCATTCTCCACAGGGAATAGTGTCGTTAGGATTGAAAAACTACTCTAATTAGGTCTAAGGGTGAGAGAAGATTCTTTTTTGTATTTTTATATTTTTTATGAAAGCAAGTAAAATCTCGGGTTTGAAGGAGTGGGCGGAATTAGTTGCTAGTCAACTAACCCAAATAACTACAAATGCAAATAAAATAAAATAACTGAAAATGAAAAGGGTTGTGAAACTTATGTGGAGAGAAATGTGTTTACTTAGATTTCCTTACTCCCTAACTATCTTTTACCGGTTGATTAGTGTGTATTAATTGCGTGGATGACGGGTGTATTCCTTAATACCAATCGTGGGGTGGCGTACGTACTTCCCCAACTCTACAAGCTCCTACTTCACTCCTATGTCGAGCCGGCTAGGAAGCTCCTAACATGGGATCACTAGAATTCGCTCATGCATTAAATACAACCATAAAAACCTTAGTACGCATTGGTTCATGTTTCTTAAGACGTTCAAGCAAGTTACCGAATAGGAAGTTAGCCAGTTTTCTTAAGCCTAACATCGATGAACAATCATCCAATACAATTAATAACACACTAATAACCAATAATCAATAGCTAGGTTTCATTAGATCTAAGCAAACACAAGATAAATCTAGCCTAGCATGTTAATTAAAAGACAAGAACAATATATAATCAAACAACACATAGACATATTGATTGATTAAGTGATAACTTATCTTCAATTAAACATGGGAGATCCAAGGGTATAAAAACCCTTAAAAATGGCAGAAATTCGTCTTAGGGTTTCTCCTTACAAAGTTGCACACTAATGACAAAAAATTGCAAAACTATATATAGAGTTTAAGGGCTGACGGCGTCACGTTATAGATCTTGACGCCGTCACCTCGCCGTGTCTAGGGTTCCCGGATGGCCTTCCTGACGCCGTCCCTCTTTAGACCTCCAAAATCCGCTCTGGCTTATCAAAGCTTGACGCCGTCAGAAATGAGCTTGACGCCGTCCCTCTTTAGCTTAAACCGTGACGACCTTGATCACTTCAAAGGGTGACGCCGTCAGACTTTCCATTGTAAAATTCTCTAGCTTATCATGAGTAATTTTCATATCCACCTTTTTTGCCAAGCCGTGACGCCGTCTGGAACAATCCCTGACGCCGTCAAAGGTACTTTCCAGCATAATTTTGAGACTTTGTCGTTTTCTTCACTTTTATGCTCCAAAAACGTCCAAAATGCTTCCTTTTCCAAATTTCTTCTCCAAAGTACCTAAAATGACAAAAGGAACGATTTAGGGCAATATTTGATCAAATAAATACGATTTAGGGCTTAAATGACCCCTTAAAAGCGGTACACTTTTCGCTTCATCAACTACTTTCACTATTACCGTTATTTCTGAAGTCATAAAAAGTATGGAAAAATTATCCAGAGTTATCATTATAGTGATGTGGTGAAATTTTACACATTTATGTTTATGTTTAAAAAAAAAAAAAAAAAAAAATCGAAAAAAAAAATAGAAAAGAAAAAAGAAAAAGGAAAAGCTGGATGTTTGTTTTAACCAACTTATGTAAAGTTTTGTATTAAGTGGTCGATATCACCACTAGTTGTTGTATATTATATCTATGGATTGAATGGGAGTTGAACGTTATGGGAACGCCAACTAAAGGTTATTCTTTGATTGAGATCTTATTGAGTATAATTCGTGTCTACCTAAAGCGTGTGTTTCAAGTGTTAAAGCGTGAGTTATTCTATGATATGAGTCTTATTCATGGGATGGTTGGGATAGTGATTAACCACACTTAGGATTTTAATTTATTTGTTTTGTTTATTTTTCATTTTACACCAATTTGTATCCCAAATATTATCCATACCCTATATTATTCTTTATCCAAACCTTTGATTTATTGAGATTAGGGATTTGAGCAATCTTAAGTATCGTAGTCATGGATTCGGCTATGTATTTATGATTTTGTCGCCCTTTTTGATATAATATTATTGGTGAAGATTACTTGGTCCTATCTTTAGCCTATTCGAGTTAAGGATTTGAGCAATTGCAAGTATCGTGTTCGTGGATTCGATCATGTATTTGTGATTTAGTCGCCTTTTCTGGAATTTGAGATCGATAGAGATTAAGAGAGATAATTAACCCTTAACCTATAAACCCTTTTTACCGCTTTAGACTTGTTATTCCTTGGCTTTAGTGGGGGAGATGTGTATACTTGCCAAGCTTATGATAGAATATTCGTCACGACTGGACAGTTACACGATTAGATTTGCTTTTATCAAATTATTTTATTTTACTTCTAATTCGTTAAGTGTTTGGTTGTGTGATTATGACAAAAATGAATACATGCTTAAATATAAAAATAAATCCTAATATCTTTTAGGATACATTTTCATAAGATTAATTCTAAGGTTTACTTGGGGACAAGTAAAGTTCAAGTGGGGGGATATTTGATGAACTCAAATAAGTACATTTTATTACCGTCATTTATCCTATTTATTTGACTTGTTTTATTATATTATCTGTGAGAATTGATACGTTAATGTTTACTTTTGTAATTCTCAGGTAAAAACAAGCATTTGGTGAAACTTGGCGATTTTGGACTAATTATGGAGCAAAACAAGCAAGAAGTTAAGAGTCTACTGAAATGTACAAGATCAAGACTATTCTGCTCCAGATACGCCGCATCTTGCTTATTACATACGGCGCATCACTATCCAGATTTCACAAGATACGATCCAAGATACAAGAGGACATGCGCCGCATCTTCTGGCGGTGTACGAATATTCCTGAATATATTAATCTTGGACCCCACGCGAAGTTAAGTCAATGCGCCGCATCTACTTATTAGATGCGCCGCATCTTACCTCAGACAGAAACTATAAATACCCCAAAGTCAGACGAGAGAAAGAGAGAGACTTTTGGTACGTACGATATTCTCTAGGCCGAATTCAGTCGTGATAGCAGCACAAGACACACCTTGAACGAAGATACGAGAGCTGTAAGAAGGTCCTGCATGTATTCAATTCATTAAGTAGTTTTGTTTTATTGTATTAGTACACTTTAATTGATCAGGATTGATGGGCTTGTGATCATGGATTAACCATGCACTTCAACTCCCCTTAAAATTGCTTTCCCATTAATTAAAGTTTATATGTTGATGTCTTTGGTGACTTTTATTAGTGCATTGATAATATCTGTGTCTAGCTGAGCATTGCTTGGGTCGCCATGCCCCTTCCTCGCCTATTTATTAGATCGCCTATGCATTCTATCGTCTGTAAAAAAGTAGGAAGAAAGATAAATGGGATAGTCATAAGTAATCATTAAGGGTTTACTCGTCGATAAGATTAGAACCAACGAGAAAGGACTTAATCTCGGTGCGTTGCATCGAACTATACACTTCATATAAAACTAGCAATAAAACAAGTGACAAGCTACTTAACTATCAGGACAGGTCTTCTTATTGTCTCGAGTATTTATCTGTGTACGTGTGTGCTATTCGCTGATTCGTGCCTATTAGTTAGTTTATTATTTAATTGCAACCAAACCGTGCCAGTCTCTCAGGCTGAACCCCCTTGCGTTAAATTAGGTTGTATAGCTAACTTAAGATATTAAAATACTGATTAGAATAACTAGATAATACGTTCCACTCTTAGTGATCGACACTCTACTTACCATTATATACATACTGACCGGGTACACTGCTCGTTAAAGTGTGTGTGTTATTGATAAGTCGGCTAAATATAAATTTAAAACTTAAATACTGCTAAAACCACAACGACATACCGTGGGTATAAATTAGAGCACTCGCACGCACGCATCAGAATGATATCACCAATTTTCAGCAACGGTTTGACGAGAACTTTGGTGAGGCATGGGAACGATTCAAAGATCTCCTACGAAAATGCCCTCATCACGGTTTCTCCGATTTGCACCAAATTTACACGTTCTACAATGCTTTAACGCAAAACGATCAAGATTCGCTAAATGCAGCCGCCGATGGCAATATCTTGAATCGAACTCCAAGAGATATTTTGACTATCATCGAGAACAAATCAAAAGTTCCCACTTCACGAAACAAACTGGTTGTTTCAAAATTGAATACTTCTACCTCTTCTTCACCGGCACATCCATCGGAGATGGCCGAGCTTACGGATGCTATTCGATGTATGATGAAAGAACTAAAGATTCAAAACCAAAAACCGGAGCCCGTAAAAGCTGTTACCGAAAATTGCGTAATTTGTGGTGGTCCCCATCTTTACTATGATTGTCAAGCCACCGATGGCCACGATTTCAATGCTACTACAGCAGTAGCAAATTACAATCAAAATCAAGGATTTCGTCCTAATAACCAAATGGGACCACCCGGTTTTCCTACCGTTCAAAACAATCAAAACCGTTTCAATCAAAATAACCAAGGTTATAATGCTAATCAAGGTTATAACCAAAACCGTGGAACGAATTTCAATCAAGGAAACCAAAATTACCAAGCTCCAATTCATCAACCTCTTCCTCCTCAAGTTGGACCTAATAATGACTTCTCGAACTACATGAAGACAAATGACGTTAGCATGCGAGCTATGCAGAATCAAATCAACAATATGAAGGTCGAGCTTAGGAAAGAAATCGATACTACATTGACTAGGCAAACGAATGAGCTGAAGAATATGATGAGTAGCAACCCTCGAGTTCGGGATCTCTTCCAAGCAATACCGTTGCTAACCCGAGAGGTGATTTAAAAGCTATCACCACCCGAAGTGGTGTTGCTTATGAAGGACCCACGGTTCCTACTACTTCTTCTTCTCCTCCTAAAGTAGTGGACCGTGAGACCGAGGTGACCAAGGACAAGGTACTTCCTACTAATAATGGAAGTACCAAAGACGTCCAACCTCCGGTTGTCCAAGTGTCTGAGCCAAAAGTTGCTCCCGTCAATTCTCAAAAGTCTAATCCTAAACCGTCAATTCCATACCCATCAAGACTTAACGATCAGAAGCTCTGTGAAAAAGCTAACAACCAAATTGAGAAGTGATTTACTCCAAAGAAATACAAAGGAAATATGTATTCCCGAGTCGTTTTCCCAACGAAGGAATGAATGGAATTATTGGTTCGAGTCGAGATTTGTGTCGTGAATAGTGAAAATAAGAGATATTTGGATTTTTAGGTTACAATTATGAAATGAAAGCTAAAGACAACTAATAAAGCAATTAAAAAAAGTATGTAAGGCACACGTGAGAGGATTCGATACACTTAATAGGATGTTAGTCCTTTATAACGAGTGTATGTGATACTTTGAGTGAATATGATTAAGTATGCGGAATCTACTTAACCACACTTAGAAGGTTATTGGTTATGGAAATGGAACAGTGGTGGTTGTTGAATTTGATAATGAACAATGAATGTTAACACCAAACGATTCAATATTATTGAGAATAATACGAGTGATCTTCACTATCACTAGGGTTACAAACCTTGAATCTCTATTACAAAGAAAACTATTTTCTGTTATGAACAACTCAATGTATGTTTTCTTAGTATTCGACTAGTTACAAATTTTGCACTTGGTTAGTCTATTTTCAACACACACACATAACTAAAATAAGATCTTCCCTCTTATACAAAAAAGGAGATCTTTTACAATAAATGATAATTCTTGTCAAACTACTTGCTTGCTTGAGTGTGTCAGTCCTTAAGATACAACTTGTATCTGTGTACACAACTTGTTGACTGAACATCTATCAAAGATATTATCTACCGTATATCTTTGACTTTTATACAAAAAATATCTTTGTATACTTATCCATACAGCAGTAGAATACGCGACACTTATCTCTTCAACAGCAGTATCTGATGTACTAGCAGTAGTATCCTTGCGGCAGCAGAATCTCTAACACTAGCAGTAGAATGAAATACACTAGCAGTAGAATGACACTTAGTATATTTCTTTTAGCAGAACTGACCTTGTGAACGTTTAATTCCCGATGCTAATCTTTAGAACATTTAATTCCCAACAATCCTCCCCTAAACATGTGATTTCCCTAAATCAACATGTTTCTTCTGAATTAAATTTTGATTGTGAGGATCTTTCAAACACTAAATAGTCAGAATCTTGTTCTGTAAGACTAACTATCTTTCTGTCTAACTCATCTGCTTTCTGTGAATCTCTTTCAGCAATAACATCATCTTTCTTTGTCTTGAACATAAGCAGTACCTTGAATAAAAGATGGTGCAATTTCCTTGGATGGAGGAATTATAAGAGGCAATGGTGCTGTGTATCTTGGATGCTTGTTCCAAGAAGTCAAATCATCTTCCAGCATGCCTTTGCAAGTGATGAACAAACGTAGTGAACTGAAATTGAAACTGAAAGAACCTAGATAGAACTTTCTCCATTTGAATGCTTCATCCCTTCTGAATATATATAATACTCCAGAATCTTCATTTGAACTTTCTTCATTTGAAGAGCTTATTCCCAGTATCCATCAATTGAAAAAGGTTATTCCCAGCATCCATCAACTGAATGCTTGAGCTTGTTCTTATTATTGGCTGAATAATAAGACATGTTAGCTTCTCAAAAAGCTGACATCATCATCTTGTATGCTCTTGTCTTTTCCATTGTAGGAGAAGATACAACAACTGCTGTTGAGCCAGGTGGTTTTCGAAGGGGTGTTATATTATATTGAGATACTAAAAAGTGGAGTCATGAAACTACTCCCTTCCCAATCTTTCTCCCCTGATGATCAATTTTAAACTACCTCCCCTGATTCTGAGCATACACAACCACAACTTTTCTTCCCTTATTGGTTAATCTTCCTCCCCTGAGCTTGGAAGATCTCTCACCATGTACCAAAATATTTCCTCCCCTGTTTGGAAGATCTCTCACCATCATATGATCTACCAATTAGAACATGTTTTCAGACAATGGTGTACATGTTGGCCATCAATTCCTTAAGAGTTTAAATTGCTGCCCTCATCACTTCTAGGTGTGTTAACTCCTATGAGTGGTGAATCATGGGGCTTTGACTCATTGTCCATCATTTGATGGTTTTTCTGAGCCACTTTGAAAATCCTTTTTAAGAAACTTTTGATTTAGCAGTATGAACTTGATTTTATTATGAAAAATCATACTGCTTACAACCATTTTGAAGGGATTAAGTGTATAACAGACACTTAATCAAGAATTCGGTTTAACTTAACCTCTGGTTGTGTGAGAACCAATATTTTCAGTTATAAATAACTGCCTGTGTACAGACAAACCCATTCAAAGGGCTTTCTTGACAGGTTTTCCAGCTCATGACAATTGTGTCTTCTAACACAAGTGTTAGATGCACATTTGTTCGCTGTTCTTTCTATCAGATGTCCTTAGACTTGCTCATTATACTAATTAAAGTATAAAATGATAGAAAGTGAGTTGAGTTAGTTACTATCTAACCAACTGAGCCATCAAGTCAATGTGAAATATCATAATCGGGTTTCAAGAAAGAAGTTTTAAAGAATCAATTAACTTAGGTGTAAACCTTTGTTAATGTATTCCCAAACTATGTCTATCATGAACCTATTATGTTAGCAACTTGTATAATCATTATGCTACTCATACATTTCACTTGAAACTTCCTTTGTGCTCAAATGTTCATACCTGAAATTGTTAGTCCAAAACCAAGAAACAAAATGCAAAGCATTTGCCTTATAGCAGTAGAATTATATGACTAACAGTATGAACTGAACAATCAAAATTTGTACTAGCAGTATAAACTTTTCAATAACAGTACCAATTTACAAAGCTAGCAGTACAAACAAAAATTTATGTACAAAAACACATAGTTTAAAATCATTGAGGATTTAGAATTCCAATACTTGCTACCAAGTATCGAAACCATCCAACATCAAAAAATTTTGTGAGAAGATCTGCAAAGTTGTGATCAGAATCAGTTTTAAATACTTGAATCAACTTTTTCTCATTGCAGTCTCTAATAAAATGATGTCTAATTTCAATCTGTTTTGTTTTAGAGTGTTGTACTGGGTTTTTAATTATGCAAATTGTACTACTATTATCAATATGTATGACAGTGTTTAAGAAACTGTACCCATAATCAAGAAGTTAGTTTTGAAGCCAAAGGACTTGACCACAGAAACTTGCAGTAGCTACATACTCAGCTTCAGTTGTTGAAGTAGCCACAATTGTTTGCTTCTTACACAGCCATGAGATAAGTCTACACCCAAGGAATTGACATCCATCACTTGTTGACTTTATGTCCAAGCTTGCACCTGCATAATCACTATCTGAAAATGCTACCAAGTCAAAAGGTGATTCTCTAGAATACCATAGACCCAACCTAGGTTGACCCTTGAGATATCTAAAAATCCTTTTGACAGCTGTTAAGTAAGAAACCTTTAGAGTTACTTGAAATCTTGCACAAGCACAAACAGAGAACATGATATCAGGTCTTGATGATGTGAGATACATCAAAGAGCCTATCATAGATCTGTATGTGTGTACATCTACATTTTCTCCATCTAAATATTTAAGAAGTGGCTTCTCAGAGTCCATTGGTGTGCTTGCTACTTTAGAATCAGCAAATTTGAATTTCCTTAGAATCTCTGCAACATACTTATCTTGACTAATAAATATGCCTTCACATGATTGCCTAACTTGCAGACCCAAAAAGAATGTAAGTTCCCCCATGGAACTCATCTGAAACTTATCATGCATAAGCTTCTCAAACTCTAAACACATCTCCTTCCTTGTAGATCCAAAGATTATATCATCCACATACGCCTGAACTAGCAAAAGATCCTTCTTGTGCTTCTTGATGAATAATGTCTGATCAATCTTGCCTCTTTGAAATCCATTCTCTATTAAATAGGAAGCTAGTGTTTCATACCATGCCCTTGGTGCCTGATGAAGTCCATAAAGAGCCTTAACTACCTTGTACACTTTGTCTGGATGGTCTGGGTCAGTAAACCCTGGAGGTTGTAAGAAATATACCTCCTCTTCAATAGTACCATATAAAAAAGCACTCTTGATATCCATTAGATAAACTGTGAAGCCCATAAATGAAGCATAAGCCAAAAATAACCTAATGGCTTCAGTCCTTGCTACTGGTGCAAAAACCTCTTCATAGTCTATACCTTCTTCTTGTGTGTACCCTTGGGCTACTAATCTAGCCTTCTTCCTAATCACTATGCCCCTTTCATCCCTTTTATTTATGAAAACCCATCTAGTGCCAATTACCCTTACACCCTTGGGTAAATCAACTAGCACCCATACCTTCTGAATCTTAAACTGAAGAAGCTTCTCTTGCATAGCTTCTACCCAGCTTGAATCATCAAGGGCTTTAAGAACATTCTTTGGTTCTGCTTGTGATAGAAAACATACAAACAAGCAAGAGTTTGCAAACTCATGCTGCTTTGAAGCATAAAGGGCATCAAGAAGCCCTTGTTGGTCTGAAGACATCAGTTGTTGCCTTGTCTTCACCCCTGATTGTACATCTCCAATCACATTATCCAGGGAGTGGACTTTGTGAATCCTTATGTGTGGTGTAGAAGGAACTTGATAGTTAGGTGAAAGATTGTTGAAATCCACCTCTTCTTCTGAGAATTCTGCCTCATTTGGTTCTGATGAGCCAGCAGTAGAAACATTTGGCCTAGCAGTAGAAAAATTAAGCCTAGCAGTAGAATGCTCTGTCTCAGCAGTACTATCATCAGTAGAAACATTCTCTTGTTCCTTTGTTCCATCAACCTTGTGTTCATCTTCAATCCCTTCTTTAGCTTCATCAGAAGAAGGTTCATCATTTGTTGAAGTTGAAGCCACACTTGTCCATATTGGCATCATCACATAATCTTGATCTGTCTCCTTTTCTAACCCTGCCTCATTTGTTACATCATCAGCTTTTGAACCTGAAAATTCATTAGTTTCTGCAACAACAGGCACATAATTCATTGATTTGGTTAGTGACTCAAGATCAAATAGCCATTTAGGACCTTCACCTGCTACATTGGATTTATTCTCTAAAAATTCCACATGCATGTTTTCCTCTACTCTTCTAGTTCTTGAGTTGTATACTCTAAAAGCTTTGCTATTAAGAGAATATCCAACTAAGAATCCTTCATCTGCTTTACCATCAAACTTTCCTAGATGGTCTAAGGTATTCAGAATTGTTACATGACATCCAAAAGGTCTAAGAAATCCTATTGCAGGAGTTCTACCTCTAAAAAGCTCATATGATGTCTTATTGTAAGATTTGACAAACAAAACCCTATTCTGAACATAGCAAGCAGTATTAACTGCTTCAGCCCAAAAAGTGATAGGCAACTTAGAGTCGGCTAACATGGTTCTAGCAGCTTCTATGAGTGTTCTATTTCTCCTTTCAGCAACTCCATTCTGCTGAGGAGTTCTTGCAACACTGAATTCTCTCCTAATACCTTTTTCCTTGCAGAAATCATCTATAACTCTATTCTTAAACTCTGTCCCATTATCACATCTAATGACTTTTACTTTCTTGTTTACTAGGTTTTCTATCTCTGTAATGAATGTTTTAAGAATGCTAGAAGTCTCATCCTTAGAACTTAAAAAGAAAACCCATGTAAATCTACTATAGTCATCAGTAACAACTAGACAATATCTTTTATGCATCATACTCCTAACAGAAGTAGGTCCAAAGAAGTCCATATGAAGCATAAACAATGATTGATCAATAGAGTTAAAAAGCTTGGGCTTACAAGTAGCTTTGTCTTGTTTGCCTTTAAAACAAGCAATGCATGTTTGGTCATTTTCAAATCATTTTTGAGGTAAACCTCTTACCAAACCATTCTTAACAATTTTATTTATGGTTTTGAAGTTAATGTGACCAAGCCTCCTATGCCATTTCATAGATTCATCCAATGTGGCCTTTGCAACTAGACAAGTAAGTGCCTCTTTAGGAACAATCTTCTTCATATCAACACTGTACATGTTGCCCTTTCTTGGAATTTTAAGAAGTACTTGACTTTCATCAGGCATCTTAAAATCAGAAGAAAGTACAAGACATTCAGTGTCAGTAAAAAGAACTTTGTTCTTTTTGTCACACATTTGTGAGACACTAAAAAGATTATACTTAAGCTCTTGCACATAGTACACATCTTCAAAATCTAATTTACCAGTTTGAATAGTACCTTTACCGGTAATTCTTCCTCCAAAGGTAACATAGCCTCCATTTAATGATTGAAAGTCTGAAAGATAAGACTTGTTGCCTGTCATGTGCCTTGAACACCCACTATCTGAATATCCTTGATCTTCATGATCTGTTGGTGAATGTTCCTGCACACAAATAAGGAAATTAGTTTCCTTGGGGAACCCAAGCCATTACTGACTTGGATTTGCCATGTGCATCAATGTAATTAAATCTCTTGAGAACAGTTGATGCACCATTGGATTTAAGAGGTTTCCAAATCCAACATGCTGAGGCCTTAACAGCATTGGCCCTCTTTTCCCTAGCAGCAGAACCCTTAGGTTTCCAAATTTGTTTTAGTGAAACTGCTCTTGTTGGAAAAGGTCTCTTAGCAGTTGTTTGTGCATGTTTGTAAGTTGTTTTTGCACTTTGTACTGCTGGTTTAGGGTAAACAGAGTAAAAAGGTCTGGCAGTAGAAACTGCTTGTCTAGCAGTAGAATCTTTTGGTCTAGCAGTAGGAACTGGTCCAGACTTTAATGAAACTGCTCTGGGTGTTGTTCTAGTATTATTAGAGTGACTTTTAGGTGTTTGCCTTTTGAAATTCACCCTATTGTTTGTATACCCAGATACCCTTTGGTTGCAGAAAGCTGCAAGATGGTCAAATTCTCCATAAATGAAACAAGCTTTGTTATAGAAGTCAAAGTCATCACCTAGTTGGTGAGACTTAAGGCCATTCCAACTCCTTTGGTTGCCTTTAGGCTTGTTTGTGGTTCTGTATTGCTCACAATATCTAACTGGTTGCCTAACATGTTTAACATTGATTTTAGGCCTATCAGTATCATGTTTGACTATCTTAGGAACACTTGTTCCTGCTTTCTTAACCACATCGGGTTTAGACATAACTTGTTCTTCTTCATCATCATCAGATATCCAGTCCTCAATGATTGGACCATCTGATCTTCTATTAGAGGACACCTTGTCCTCAGGAAGTGAAGTTTTACTTAAACTTTCACTTACTTTCTTAGGTTCATCAACAACTAACTTTGCTTTTGGCTGAACACCATATTGTAGCTTAGGTTGTTGAAATTCAGCTAAGCCTGAATGCTCTTGGTCAATCCCTGGGGGAACAGGAATTCCTCTATAAGGAGGTGGGACATTTTTGTATCCTAACCCAGACTTTGCCTCATTGATCACTTGACATTCAATCATGTTAGTTACACCCTTAGAAGCATGTTCTAGTGTTTCTACACTTAAGTGAATGTTTTCATTATCCTTTTTTATCCTATCATATGCATCTCTTAAAAGCTTAGTTTCTGCATCTCTAAAGAATATGTCCTGCTTAAGAAGAGCTTTGTCATCTGAAAAAGCAAATTCATTTTCTTTATAGTGTATGATCTGCTTCTCTAAGGTAGCTAAACCACACTTATAGTTTATTAAGTCTTGATGAGTTGTGCTTAGCTCTTTCTTTTGATCATCATAATGTTTGATTAAAGTTTGTAGTTCTTTAAGAGCAGTGCAAGTATTTGAAAAAGCTTTATGAGATTGTACCTCAGTAGCAGAAAAAGCCATAAGTGTCATCTGAGAAGAAGCTTCTTCTTCATCTGCCATGAAGCTCCAATCAAAACCTAAGCCATCAATAGCTACCATAGCTTTTGAGTTTGGCTCAGAAACTTCCCCTGTTTTGGACTTGCTTCCAAAACCTCTGTTCTTGCTATCTTGCTGCCTTGGTCTTCTACATTCTCTTGAGAAGTGCCCCATCATGTGGCAGTTGTAGCATTCTATCTTTGACTTGTCAAAACCAGCAGTATCATTGCTGCTGATTGTGAGCTTCTTCCCCGTCCTTTGATAGAACTTCTTAGCCCTCATGCTAAGAAGAGAAATTTGCCATTTTAGGTCCATTTCTTCTAGATCATCATCATTGATCTCTTGGAGGTCTTCATGTGTAAGCATGGACCCATCATTTCGACTTGTTAAAAATGCACAACAAGTCTGCTCATCCATTATACCAATGGTACTGCTTGATGAACTAGCAACACCAACACCACCATCAACCTTCACCTCTTCAACTGGATTTGAGGTACTAGGAGATGACATAAATGCCATATTCCCAGTATTAGAACTAGTACCTCCAGTTTTCTTCAAATCATGTTCCACAATCTTAAAGTTGCTATACAAGTCCATAAGTTCCATGTGGTCAAGGTCTGGCTTGTTCTTCCAGACAACAACATGCATAGCCCACTCTTCAGGTAAGCTTCTCAGAAATTTTGAGTTTAAATCTTCATGATGTATTTCAACCCCAAGAATAGCAAGTTGGCTCACAATATTCTGAAGCTTGTTAAACATGTGGTCTAGTGATTCATTGTTGGTTGAGGAAAAGTTTTCAAACTGCTGTTTGAGAAGAGTCTTATGGGTCTTCTTGGTGGCTTCATTCCCACCATACCTTGCAATAATGGCCTCAAACAAAGAGTTTGCATCTTTGAACTTGCTGAAGTTTAAAAGTTGATCATTTGGAATGGTCATCATCAGCATACTTCTGGCCTTGAGGTCATTCTTCTTTCTGACTCTATCTTCCTCAGTTGTTGGTTTGGTATTCAAAGTTATCACACTTTTACCTTCAACTGTTGATGTAGAGGTTGTAGGTTTGAAGGAGTTTCCATCTTCAATAATTTCCTAAAGTGCATAATCTTGCACATGGAAATATTGCTCTATCCTCAGCCTCCACATCTCAAACTCATTCTGTTTGAGCATTGGTAACTTTGCAGCAACATTTGTCTGAATAGATTAGACATCCATTTCTTCTTCTTCTTCTTCTAAATCAAAGATATCAGCCTTTCTCTGATACCAATTGAGAGGATTCGATACACTTAATAGGATGTTAGTCCTTTATAACGAGTGTATGTGATAATTTGAGTGAATATGATTAAGTATGCGGAATCTACTTAACCACACTTAGAAGGTTATTGGTTATGGAAATGGAACAGTGGTGGTTGTAGAATTTGATAATGAACAATGAATGTTAACACCAAACGATTCAATATTATTGAGAATAATACGAGTGATCTTCACTATCACTAGGGTTACAAACCTTGAATCTCTATTACAAAGAAAACTATTTTCTGTTATGAACAACTCAATGTATGTTTTCTTAGTATTTGACTAGTTACAAATTTTGCACTTGGTTAGTCTATTTTCAACACACACGTAACTAAATAAGATCTTCCCTCTTATACAACAAAGAAGATCTTTTACAATAAATGATAAGTCTTGTCGAACTGCTTGCTTGCTTGAGTGTGTCAGTCCTTAAGATACAACTTGTATCTGTGTACACAACTTGTTAACTGAACATCTATCAAAGATATTATCTACCGTATATCTTTGACTTTTATACCCAAAATATCTTTGTATACTTATCCATACAGCAGTAGAATACGCGACACTTATCTCTTCAACAGCAGAATCTGATGTACTAGCAGTAGTATCCTTGCGGCAGCAGAATCTCTAACACTAGCAGTAGAATGAAATACACTAGCTGTAGAATGACACTTAGTATATTTCTTTGAGCAGAACTAACATTGTGAACATTTAATTCCTGATGCTAATCTTTAGAACATTTAATTCCCAACAACACGTAAGCTAAATCGTAAAGAAAACTAAAAACGAGCACGTATCAGGCTAATCCCGAGCTTAAAAAGTGAAATCTTAGAAATACTAACCCTAGATATGAAAAACTATTTTTTCTAAGTCCTATTTGATAAAAGAAAATTTTAGAAAAAAGAAAATTATTATTTTTATTTATATTTTAATTTTTATGATTTAAAAACTAATTTAAACTAAATAAATGATTAAAAATAGTAAAACCTGAAAAATAAATCTGAAACTTTTTCTAAAAATGCATAATACTAAAGGGAATGTAAGAAAAATAAAGTGGGCCCCACAACTTATTGCAATAAGCTGTTAATAAGCAAAGTTTAAAAATAAGCAAAAGAGAAAATTAAGGCTTAAGTAAATAAAGTTTGCATGGGATAACAGAAAAGTCCCAAGGGCGATTATGGTTCAGGTGTGTTTGTGTGAGGTTTGGTATGCAGGAGGTCCCAGATTCGAACCCTGGCACCTTTTTATTTTTCTTATATTTTATTTTTGAAATTTTCTTTGAAAAATTAATTAAGCAGATGAAATTAAGACTTTTTTATTAAAAACAACTTTTGGTGAAACTCAATATTAAGCACAGAATAAGCAGAAAATATAAGCAGTTTTAACTAAGTATTTAAAGGCTAAAATTCTAAAACTAAAAAGTTAGATAAAGAAGCTATAAGCTATCCTACTTTACTAGAATAAGGTACTACTGATTAAATGCAACTAGATTAAGCTAACTTATCCTAAATAAGCAGTCTAATATAGGCAGATAAGCACAAGAATAAGCATGAACCAAACAAGGACTGATAATGCAAAAACAGCCTATGTAGCCTACTTGCAACCCCAATTAAGCACTCAAAATAAGATCTACCATCCTCAAGAAGGCCAAACTCAACAAGCTTACACTCTAATCTATCTTTAAGCTAAAAATCAGACAATTATGACAAGTAGATAATCAGAAAATGAGCAAAGAAAATGCTAAGTTGAGACAGATATAGGCTGATGCAGGTTTTGACTAGATTTGCACAAAACTACCACAGAACTAAATGAAATGAAACTAAATCTTAGCAATCTACTTAACACCCTAAAATGAACTTACAAAAAGCAAAAATAAGGACTATAGCAGCTTATCTCTATTATAATCCAAAACAAGCAATTAAGAAACCAAAACTTGAAATATCCAACTTAAACTTGCAATTCTACTCAAAATAGCTTAAATCTTCTACAATTCAACTAAAATGACTTAATTAGACTTAATCTAAGTTGACTCAATGACACATTAACAGTAGAAAACCTCTTTTGACCCATTTTCAGCTTATCCCAATACCCCCTTATGTTGACTGTTTTGATTTTAAAACTGATTAAGCTTGAAAACTTGACAGAAGTTGATTGAAAATTTACTAAAATGACTTAATGACTTAATTAAAACTACTTTGATTGGAAAAATAAGCACAATCATAAGCTAAACCTAATATGCAATATTTTTGTATTTTTTAGAGATTTTTGAGTGAAAACTTAAACAAAGGATATGTAAACTACAATAAGCAAGTAAAATCAATTTTAAACTAAAATAAGCATATAAAAGCAAATAAAAAGCAGTAAATAAGCAATAATGAACTAGAACTTGAAATTTAAATGAAACTTACAAAAGCCTTAGCACAACAAAGGCAAAATATGCTCGCGGAGCTACTCTATAAGCTCTAGCTTGTCAAAAGACAAGCTAGTAACATCAATAAGCCCTTCCCTGATTGGCTTATCATCCAAAAGCTAATTTTGACGTTTATGTTGACTTTTTTGGATTTTTGAAATTAAAACAGAAATTAAACACTAATAAACTCACAAAAGCTATATTAAGCTTATATGAGCTTATGAGAACAGAAATAGAAGCTTGAAAACAGTAAAGTAACAGTAAATAAAAGCTTAAAGTAAATTGAGACAAGGTATTTTAAAAGTAAACTGAAATTGCATTAAACAAAGAGTCGATTACAATACATGAAATGAGAATTACAACTGAATTTTAAAAGCTATTTAATTAAGGAAAACAGTTAATTGACAATTAAAGAAAAATGGACTCAATACAAAGATTGGACAGCCTCTTTGAAGGAGGAGGTCTTCTATTTATAGGAGCTGAGGAGAGGTCATTAGGGTTTCAAGGAATCCTCTGGAACTTCAATTCGTAGCCATTGATCAATCATCTCATGTGGAGAAATCATCACAGCCCTTGGATCACTTTGGTGATGTGTAGCCACCAATCAAATCACTCCATTCTGCCATGGTGGCAATCCTTGTGTCAGGCCCTTCTAGAAGTGTTTTAAGTGTATGGGTAAAAGGTGGGAGCAGTGTAAAAGTGGTTGGGGGTGATGAACAGTAGCATTGGGCGGGTTTGTTTGTTATTTTTTATTTATTGTTTGACCGGGGTGTTGTGGGTATTGACCGGGTTAAAGGGATTGGACCCGGGTTAGGATAAAAGGGAATTGGGCCGGACTAGAGTTGGATTTAATTTTTGGGGAATAATGGGTATTAAGTATTTAACCAAAGTTTAAGTTAAGGACTAATTTTGCAAAGCTTTGGACCGAATTCGCAAAACTTCTTCAAGGACCATTTGAGACATGTAATCTGATTTGAGGACTGATTTTGACACTTTGAGCATAAATGTGATCCAAGCTTAGAAATTCTTCCCCGGCCTCGGCTTTTTATACTCTTTCTAAATCTCGTGCTCGTTTTTATCCGTTCTTCCTTTGTTTTTGTCCATTTTCTCAATATCCGTACCTGCACATGCATAAACACAAAAACACAATATATTTGGCATATTTCGTTAGTTTTTGGTCTATTTGGTCCGTTTTATTAGGTAAAAGGTATGTGTATTTTAACACATATCAAAATCCCCCAGACTAAAGTATTGTCTTGTCCTCACGCAATGTCATCAACTCACGCTTTTAAAACCAAAAAGTTCAAACCTTTTTTTACTAACTTTGAAAAGTAGCAAAATATTTGATGAAGCGAAAAGTGTACCGCTTTTAGGGGGTCATTTAAGCCCTAAATCGTATTTATTTAATCAAATATTGCCCTAAATCATTCCTTTTGTCATTTTAGGTACTTTGGAGAAGAAATCTGGAAAAGGAAGCATTTTGGACATTTTTAGAGCATAAAAGTGAAGAAAACGACAAAGTCTCAAAATCGGCTGGAAAAGTACCTGTGACGGCGTCAAGCACCATTGTGACACCGTCAACCCTTGACGCGCCAGAGAGGATTTTGGATGATTAAAAGGGGACGGCGTCAAGAAGGCCATCAAGAAACCCTAACCGCGGCGAGGTGATGGCGTCAGCTCTATAACGTGACGCCGTCAGATCTGATTTTCTATATATATTCTCATAATTTTTAGTCATGTGTGTGCAACTTTGTGAGGAGAAACCCTAAGACGATTTTTCTGCTACTTTTAAGGGTTTTATACCCTTGGATCTCCCATGTTCAATTGAAGATAAGTAATCAATTAATCATTCAATATGTCTATGTGTTGTTTATTTATATCTTGTTCTTGTCTTTTATTTAATATGCTAGGCTAGATTTATCTTGTGTTTGCTTAGATCTAATGAAACCTAACTATTGATTATTGGTTGTTGGTGTGTTATTAATTGTATTGGATGATTGTTTATCGATGTTAGGCTTAAGAAAACTGGCTAACCTCCTATACGGTAACTTGCTTGAACATCTTAAGAAACATGAACCAATGCGTACTAAGGTTTTTATGGTTGTATTTAATGCATGAGCGAATTCTAGTGATCCCATGTTAGGAGCTTCTTAGCCGGCTCGACATAGGAGTGAAGTAGGAGCTTATAGAGTTGGGGAAGTACGTACGCCACCCCACGATTGGTATTAAGGAATACACCCGTCATCCACGCAATTAATACACACTAATCAACCGGTAAAAGATAGTTAGGGAGTAAGGAAATCTAAGTAAACACATTTCTCTCCATATAAGTTCCACAACCTTTTTATTTTCAGTTATTTTATTTTATTTGCAATTGTAGTTATTTGGGTTAGTTGACTAGCAACTAATTCCGCCCACTCTTTCAAACCCGAGATTTTACTTGCTTTTATAAAAATATAAAAAATACAAAAAGAATCTTCTCTCACCCTTAGACCTATTAGAGTAGTTTTTCAATCCTAACGACACTATTCCCCTAGAGAACGATCAATCCCCCGGTACTTGCCACTACACTATACTACATCGGTCAGGTACACTGCCTGGTGGGGATTGCAAGTCTCTTGAGATCCCTCGAGAGGTAAAACCTGTTGTAAGGTCGCAAAACCACGCATCAATATTCAATAGTGATTAAAAAATCAAAAGTTCTAAAAACGCCCCGTTTTTCCATTTTATTCACACTTATACTATTTTTGTACTTATCTCTTTCATGTGACGGTATGTTGACTTTCATTATTTCTCAATAACTTTTAGGATCACGGAGTAGGAAACACAACTCATAAAGAAGTGACCATACGGATAAAATTCATCGTCCCCGATTTTTCACGAGTCCCCAAACTAAGCTTAAAAACGAAATCATTGTTAAACACAAGTTAGATGCCAACACTACCCATGGATGCTAAGTGTGAACTTCTCGCTCCCTTATTCCTAGTTTCCTCTAAGAATTTTATAGAAAAATGATTTTTTCTTGGTTTTCATAGATTTTTAATCCTTTAATGGAACTAAGTTTAGACGCTAACTAGTTTAAAATCCTTCCCTCGAAAACCGTTGCCCATAAAAATGAGGTCCACATCAAGGTCCTAATTTAACATGATTTTGGGGATATCCCTTTTATTACGACCGAAACAACTCATCTACGAGTCCAGAGACAGAGGCTTTTATTAGGATATCCCCGGAGTCGAAATTTGGCCTTATTATTACATTATTAAGCACATTTTATTCCTCGGCCTTTTAAACAACCTAGACAACGGGAGCGAACCGTCAAGAATCGGGAGTCTTATTTTGACCTCGGATATTTTTCCTCTGCCTTTTTGAAGTCTGAGTCAACGGGAGCGAACCGTCAGGAAACAGAAAACTTTTATCGGCTTTGGATTATTATTATTATTACCTCCACCCTTTAAACAACTGAGTCAATGGGAGCGAACCGTCAGGAAACAGTAGTCTTATTTCGGCTTCGGTTTTTTACATATTAATTAGGAGCCAAATTCCGAGTCCTGCGGTCTTTCAACATCCGAAATAATAGCACGTACTATCAGGAATCAGTTGTATTATTTCCCCGCAACACTGACAGTACCTTGATGTGTACCCAACTCTTATAAGCAAGGATTCTCTAAAGAAGGAGTAAAAACTAATTATCGCCAAAACCGTGCACCTTTAATTATTTAGAAAATTATATTTTTGGGGTTTTCTAACTGATGGGAGCAAAAAGTCACAAATAACACCGATGGGCTCTAAAGAGATCCAACTACTCCACGCTTAGCATCTAACTTATTTTTAACTCTATCATTTCTCGTTCTTCGCAAATTTAAAATCTTAAATAATAAGATCCGCGAATGCTTAGTCAAATAATCAAGCCATGCATATATAAAGTCAATTATGGGAACTTGCAAACTCTTAGAAAGAATTCGCATTTTATAGCTCCTTGTATAAAAGACTAGCAAAAGTGATGAACTAATATTAAGAAAATATATATTTTTGGTTTTTAAACTGAGGAGCAAAAGTTACAAGTAAACCAGAAAAAGAACCAATAACTACGCTTATATTTAAACAATTAAATCAAGCATTACTCGCACGCAAATCTACAATCTTATATAAGATCCGCGAATGCTTAAAACAATCAAACATCAATATTTAACAATTAAATCCAAGTCTTAGGAAAGAATTCGCGATACCCTTGTACTAAAGACTAGCAAGGTTAACTCAAATAAGTACCTTATATCATCATTTATCTTTAACTTTTATTACTATAGATGATCATAGGTTTCTATATTCTCAGAAAAAGCAAATTGTAACTGCATTTGGATTAATATGGAGCAACAAGCAAGATGTCAAAAGCCCACTGAATCCAAGTCAGCTCGTTCTATCCAGATACGCCGATTATACTTCTAACATACGGTACACTATCAATTTCACAAGTTACAATCCAAGACTGCGCCGCAAAGTCAAGAACCCGATCTGAAGACGGTTTACGAATTCTGAATTTTAATCTTGGACCCACCATTAATCAAGCGCGCATTTAACAATTTTATGCCCATCGATCTCTGACAGAAACTATAAATACCAAGCAGACGAATCGGACTCTTAGACTTTTAGACACTTAGTTAACTCAGAGACGAAGACAGAAGAACCTAGCAATTCAGACGACCAAGCAGCACAAGAAACACCTAAACGAAGATACAAGAGCTGTAAGAAGGTCCAGCATGTATTCAATTCATTAAGTAGTTTTGGTTTATTGTTTTAGTACACTTTAATTCATCAGGATTGATGGGCTTGTGTCATGTGACTATGGAAAATCATGCACTCCCCTTAATATTACTTTCCCATTAATTAAAGTTTATATGTTGATGTCTTTGGTGACTTTTATTAGTGCATTGATAACCTCTGTGTCTAACTGAGCATTGCTTGGGTCGCCATGCCCCTTCCTCGCCTATTTGTTTTAGCGTCTCTTAAATAAATAGGATAGACATAAGTAATCATTAAGGGTTTACTCGCCGATAAGATTAGAGCCAACGAGAAAGGTTTAATTATATACACTTCTTATAAAACTAGCAATAAAACAAGTGACAAGCTACTTAATTATCAGGACAGGTCTTCTTATTGTCTCAAGTATCTGTCTGTGTACGTGTGTGCTAATCGCTGATTCGTGCTCATTAGTTTAGTTTTCTATTTAATCATAACCAAACCGTGCCAGTCTCTCAGGCTGAACCCCCTTGCGTTAGATTAGGTTGTATAGCTAACTTAGGATGTTAAAATACTGATTAGAATAACTAGATAATACGTTCCACTCTTAGTGATTGACACTCTACTTACCATTATATTCATACTGACCGGGTACACTGCTCGTTCGACAGAAGACCGAAGTACAGAAACCCTAGGACGAATTCAGTCAAGGCAGCAGCACAAGACACATCTTGAACGAAGATACAAGAGCTGTAAGAAGGTCCTGCATGTATTTAATTCATTAAGTAGTTTTGTTTTATTGTGTTAGTAAACTTTAATTCATCAGGATTGGTGGCTTGTGTAATGTGACAACGGAAAGATTGCACTCCCTTAAAACTGCTTTCCCATTAATTAAAGTTTATATGTTGATGTCTTTGGTGACTTTTATTAGTGCATTGATAACCTCTGTGTCTAGCTGAGCGTTGATCGGGTCGCCATGCCTCTGCCCTCGCCTATTTATTAGATTGCCTATGCATTCTATCGTCTGTAGAAAAGTAGGAAGAAAGATAAATAGGATAGTCATAAGTAATCATTAAGGGTTTACTCGCCGATAAGATTAGAACCAACGAGAAAGGACTTAATCTCGGTGCGTTGCATCGAACTATACACTTCATATAAAACTAGCAATAAAACAAAAGACAAACTACTTATCTATCAGGACAGGTCTTCTTATTGTCTCAAGTATTTATCTGTGTACGTGTGTGCTACTTGCTGATTCGTGCCTATTAGTTTAGTTTATTATTTAATTGCAACCAATCGTGCCAGTCTCTCAGGCTGAAACCCCTTGCGTTAGATTAGGTTGTATAGCTAACTTAGGATATTAAAATACTGATTAGAATAACTAGATAATACGTTCCACTCTTAGTGATCGACACTCTACTTACCATTATATTCATACTGACCGGGTACACTGCTCGTTAAGTGTGTGTGTTATTGATAAGTCGGCTAAATATAAATTTAAAACTTGAGTAGGCATTAATACTGCTAAACCGCAACGACACATCACGCGCATCAAGTTTTTGGCACAAAATCAAACTATTTTTTTTTAGATTCTAACCACTAACCCTGTTATATATTAGATAAATTGCATTCATTGTATAGTTTGCATATTTTCTTTTTTTTTAGTGTGTTTTTGTTTCTGTAATTTTTGTTTCTTTTTGTTTGTTTTTATTTTTGTTTTTCTTTTTTTTAATTTTTCTGCATTCTGCTATCGTTGTATTGTGCTGATACAAACGATACGGCGCATCTGTTTTCACAGATACGGCGTATTGCGTTTAATTTTTATAAAATACAACGCGTTTAATAAATTCGAGTACGACGCATCTTTCCCCAAGATACGGCGTATTCTGTTTTTAATAAGAAATTTTTCTAAACCCTAACTCCATACGACGCATCTGTTTTAACAGATACGGCGTATTTTCTATTTAAATTAAAAACAGTTTTTCGAATTAATTAAACAAAAGCGACACATCGATTTTTATCGATACGGCGCATCTACTTAATCAAAAATCTTGTATTTTGAAACGTAACGAAAATACGGCGCATTAGCTTTTGTTAATACGACGCAATTAATTTTAATAAATATAATCGATTTTTGATAATTTAAAATGGATACAGCGCATTCTAAGTTATAAGCGGCGTATCTGTTTTCTGAATAAAAGTCTGATTAAATTTTAACGAAATAAGATACGGCGTATCCAGCTTTCTGGATACGGCGCATCGTTTGCAGATATAAGCAACTTTTATTTTTCATATTCCGTTTTCGTTGTTAATTTTCTGATATATTACTTTCTTGAACATACCCTACTGATGCTTTTGTGATGGTTTCAGGAAGTGCATGACCAGGAGTTCAACTAAGAACTTGATTAAACTTTTCGAAGATCCTGAACGAGCCTTACATTCGCTTAAAAGGCTTTTCAACACAAAAAGCATTGAAATTTCAAGTTCATTCGAGCTTGATTACTTTTCTGAAGAGAAGTAGGAAGAAGAAACAGAAACAATGACGGAAAACACTACTATGGAGGAATACATGAACAAAACCCGTGCTGATTACAGTTCAGGAGTTGCTAGACCAAAGTTTGATGAAAAGGCAAAGTTTGAGTTGAAGGGTCATGTGGAAAATTAGAAGGGGGGGTTGAATAGTTTTACATCCTTTTAAATTTATGAAAACTTTTGTTTACTTTTTAAAACTTTGATTCTATCTTATATGAATTCAACTATAAATCAATATGAACATATATACACAAATATTAATAAGTAATGCAAGTAAGGTAAATATAATGAAATGAAAGAGAGAGATGGAAAGATCAAACCACAACACGGAGATTTATAGAGGTTCGGCTACAAGGACACCTTCCTTGCCCTACTCCACTCCTCGAGTCACCTACTCGAGAGTTTTCTTCACTATGTCAACAAACTCCCTTATGGCGGAGAAACCTTACACAACTTTAGCTTACACCGGCTTAACGACACAAAGCTAGATGTCGAGTTCTAATCGTAGCTAGAACCAATCTCACAACTAGTACACAACTTCTACACAACTTAATCACGACTTCTTCACGACGACTTCACGAAGGCTTCACGACTTCTTCATGACTTCTTCACGACTACTTATCCACAACTACTTCACAACTACTTCTACACTACTTCTTTACAACACAACTAGTTACTTACACTAGGATCTACTTATCACAACTATACAACACTTTACACAACAACACAATTGAATGAGGTAAGTAATAACACTTCTTCACTAGTTGAAGTAGAGTTCTTCTTTTGCACTTTTGGTGGTGGAAGCTTGGATCACTTAGAAACCAATGCTTAAGAAAATATGATCAAAGGATTTACAATGTTTAGAAAGGATTTAGAACAGAAAGTTTTAGTGTGCAAAAGGTGAGTAAAAATCCAGGGGAAGGCTGGTATTTATAGGAGAAAAATCTGGACAGCTGGAGCCTACTGGAGCGTGGCCGGCCCCCTTAAATAGGGGGCGGTCCCCTTAATTTTAAGGGGGCCGCCTAGTAAAATTAAGGGGGCCGCCCAAGGTGTCCGTTGCCCAGATTTGTCCTTTTGTGGGGAAGGTTTTTCTGGAATATTTTAACTGATTTTGGTTAAAAATTTGAATTCATATTTTTATAAAAGATTAAATATTTTTATTTAATACCAAAAATGTTTTTCAAAAATATATAAAATGTTTTTGATGTTTTATAAAAAATCTAGTTATTAAGAAAATGTTCCTTTGATCATATAATGCATTAAGCATTAGTTCATTCATACCTTAAGTGATTTGAGTTGTAGAAATAGATATTTACAACTAAATACTTGTTTACGTCATAATTTTCCGTTTAATGATTTTACATTTTGTGATTATCAAAATGTAGAGATATCAAAAAATATTAATAACGTGTTTAGGCATTATTTATATCAACAATCTCCCCCTTTTTGATGATTACAAAATCTAAACTCATTAAATCTAAAAATTAGTTTTTAGACAAGTATTTAGTGAGTTTACATCTATTTCTCCCCCTTTTTGTAGAATCAAAAAGGTTATGCCGACAAGTTTTAGAATCGAAATTGTCAGGACGAGAACTCCCCCTTGATGTGTACTCCCCCTCGTTTGGGGGCACCAAGGAAACGAGCTATGGAACGCTTGCAAGAAAAATGTTAGAAGCACAAGTATATGTAACAACAATAAGCAAGCATGTGGAATAAGACCATTCATTGAATAAAAGTGTTGTGTATAAATACACAACCAAGTAGATTACAATATGAGGCATACAAACATTCAAGTAAAAATAACTAATGATACTACATAATCGTCCTAGTAGTACATGATCTTCCATGGAGCTTGCATACAAAAAGGGTTTGATACTTAATTATTAGCATTGCATATGCTTAATTGGGTGAAAATGGAGGTGGTGGTGGTGTTATGGGTGAAGGTGGTGGAGGTGGTGGTGGTGGTATGTTGATAATCATGTGTTCAAGAGATGAAAACATGTAGTGTATCTCATCTCTAAGACCAAAGATTATGGTCCGGTTATGGATGCGACAAAGACAATTGTCACCATGGGCTTCAAGCAATGCCCAAGGTATAGGAAAGAATGGTTGTGGGGTTGGTGATGGTGAGAAGTGAGCATCAAGAGGTGTGATGGGTGATAAGGAAATGGCAAGTTGGGTGTATGAAGGTTCTTGAGTGGATGGTGGTGATGATGCTCTTGGTGATGATGTTAGGTGAGTGTGGATGTAGTCATTGATGGATGAATTGGATGGAATGGAGGAAGATGAAGCTCCATGGGTAGAGGGTGTTTTTGATGGTGCATTAGGTGTACTTGGGGATGAATTTTGAGGTGGTGGTGATGGAGTTTTGATGTCATCTTGGGTTAGGTCTATGAAAGGTTGTTTTGGTGGTATGATAACAAGTCTTTGCTTCCTTGGAGTCTTAGAGATGGAGGATTTTGGTGATAACATGGTGGTTTTGGATGATGAAGGATGATGGAATGAGAGGTGATTGTATGGAGGGAATTTATAGTATGAAAATGTGGTTGGTTTGGGTTGTTTTGTGAGGTTTTGAAGGAAGATTCCAATACCAGTTCGTCCATAAGGAGAAATGGTAGCTGGGGCTAGGTAAAAGTGGTCACAAGATGCAAAAGAAAACAGTAAATTTACTATCCAGATGGCCGGTCCCCTTAATTGTTGGGCGGCCCCCTTAAAATTAAGGGGACCGCCTAGGAAATTAAGGGGGCCGCCCATCTGGTGTTTTCCCAGGCGACCAAATTTGAAAAATTTCCAGAAAAAGGTCATTTTTAGGGTGTATTTGCAGCAAGTTCCATTTGGATCATGTACATCAAGAATGATTAAATATTATCAATAGCATATTAAACAAATAATATACATATTTAAGACTAGAAAAAAAATATTAGAAGCATAGGCATATTATATCAAGTAAACTAGTAGCTTAGTTCTAATAAGTTTATCATCTAACATAATAAAAGTCATAGCAAACAAATGTTAAGATAATAATACTACATATAAATGTCTAATCATAACATCAATAATAATCAAATAACACTCATCAAACATGTCTATTTCTTCTTCTTTCCAAGCATCCTTCCAAGTGTCTTTCCAATAGACTTGAAACCGCCTCGTACTTCTTGGTGCATCTGCTATGTGGTGTTGAGTAGTTCGGTTTGTCTTTCAAACAGTAGTTCGTCTGTTCGTTCGGAAGGAGAAGGAACTTGATACTCGGTGTAATCAAGATCCGGAAGATTTTCAACGAAGGTCCTAGGTGATGGGGTACTAGCACGTGTTGTGCCCTCCTCATCATCATCATCATCATCGTCTCCTTGATGTGACGTGGAACCACGAGGTGGAAGTGAGACAGATTTACAAGATTTTCCCTTGTCGCTTTGGGGGCGACGTTCACGGACACGAACAAGTGGATTAAGGACCGGTTGAACAGACTCATAAATTGGACTCTGAAGATGTGGATAATGCATCATGACATGATTGTAGAGGCGAGTGAGAAACATGCCATACGGAAGATTTGCATTATGAGTGTTTTTGGCGGACATGATACGGAAGACAAAGAGATATGCCAAATTGTACGGCTATTCAGCGACAATACAATACAACATATGAGCTATGCTCGCCGTGACATGATCACGGTGACCACCGGTACCGAACGCATTCTCACGAATGAGTTCTTCCCAACGCTTCATGTCGGGGCGTAACTCCTTGAGGAGGATTTGGTTAGCATGGATGTCAACATCTTTTGACTTGATTCTCCGGCTAGTCGTACCACGAGCTAGCCCAAGATATTGACGAATTTCTTCGGAGGATGGAATCTCAGAGTAGTAAGGACCCTGATGAGGTCGATATTGCTCAAGAGATGAGAGATCCCACTCATTAGAGAAGACAGCTTGACCGGAGTAGGGGATTCTTAGAATTTGACCGAATTGAGCGAGAGTAAGAGTAATGAATTCGTGTTGAATCATAAAGGATATGAGGATACAGCCATTGGGATCGGTTTGCACCGTCACTTGGCTATAGAAGTCAAGAACAAAGCGGGGAATGATAAGCTCATTGATTTTGTAGAGACAATCAAGACTAACGTTGGAGAACATTCGTTCGATATAGTCGGATTCATAGAACGATGGATAGACAACTCTCCCTTCATGAATGTTTCTATCTTCAATGGGATGATAGAAACAAGCAACAGCGGGAGAAATGCCTGGAGTGGCAGAGACTTTAGGAATGTATTCTTTTGTTTTTGAGACATCACCAACTGTAGTTTTGGGCATTTTCACCTATACAAGAAAGCAACAAACAAAGAAAAATAAGAAAATGACATGCATATATTATATATGCTACTTATGTGGAACGTAAACATACTTCGACTCTAAAACTTAAATCCTAAGAAGTAGTTTACAATGTTCCTTAGTTTTAATTTTAAACTCGCTTAAAATGTATTTTATGATGTTAAAGAATAGTTATAGGGACATTTTGATAAGAAATAAAAAACATCCGAATGTTCTTTTATACGTCATAAGCTACTTTGAAATGTGGCTAGACAAACATTGGATTGTATATCTAGCTATTTCTTACGAGTGTTCATGTTAAGTAACTTAGATTTTGACTCAAAAATTTCTTTCAAAATGTTGTGCCAAATTCTCCTTTAAATATGAAAATAACTAGTAAAATTTCAATTTACATATGAATTATGTATCTTGATGACTTAAAACAACTAATTGCGTGTTTATAAACTTGACAAGTAGTTGTGAACTTAATTTTGATCAAATTTTGATGATTCTAGCTCCTAATCCAAACACTCTCTTATATTTAACAAAAACATTTTTTTATGATTCGAAAAATATATTTTTAAGATTAGTGAGTTGTAATAAACCAATGTGATTAGTTTTAACAAGTGTTTATGGCATAATTTAACAATGTGATTAGTTTTGAAAAGAAGTGATTAGTTTATCAATGCTTTGACATAATGGTGTTTAATTACTTAGTTTCTAGGTTGATTAAGCATGCTAATCCTATGAGGAGCATTTGGTTATAAGATTTCTAGACTTAATTTTAACAAAATTTGGATTAAAAGAAAATTAAGTAAAAGACCTAATTATGATTAGACTCAAAATTGAATGGAATTAGACAAAATGTGAATTAGAAAACTTACAAAATGTGTTGCTAATATAAATATAGGTGTTTGCCCCTTGCGAAATTAGTCGGAAATGATGATTTGGTGAATGGTTTTGGGTTTTGGTTCGTTCACAGCAGCAGTAAGTATGGATGTGTTTGAAAAGTGAGGTGTTTGGCAAATGAAATTGGAAGAAAAACGTTTTTGGAAGCTACAGTAGGCCGGTCCCCTTAATTATTAAGGGGGCCGCCTGTTAGGATCTCTGGGAAATAAGGGTTTCTCAGTGATGGGAAGATTGTTGGGATCTAAGGAAATAAGATATTCTTGTTGCTGCCGAGAGTGAAGACTGGTTCCTGCCGATAGTGTTGCATTGCTGCTGCGGTTGGTTCCTGCCGACAGTGTTATCTTGTTTCTGCCGATGGTGTTTGTTACTGCGGATAGTATTGTTTGTTATCCGTATATTTAGAATGTTTGTTAAGATTTATTTTTAGTAGAGATCTCATTTATCTCTTCACACGTTTTCTTGTAGAACGGGTTAGGGTTAGGTCATCTTGTTAGTATAAAAGATAAACCCGTCTATGAGTTTATACACACCTTTAACGTTTTCAATATTCAATAAACAATTCTTAGTTCATAGTTTGATCCATAGAGGATCATTGTCGTTTAGAGTTTTCTTCTTTATTATACTTGCTGTTTAGTTTCCGCATAAATGCTTGTATAGCATACAGAGGTTCTCGTTTAAACCAAGCTCAATCAAGCTCGAATTACTCGATCCTACAAGTGGTATCAGAGCCTGGTAAGGATCTCTGATAAAGAAGGAAACATTGTTGAGTTGTATTTCTTGAATCTTTTCACAATGTCGCTGCTGTCAGGTGATAGATTTGAAATGTTTGCAATGAAGATTAGGAGTTTGTTCCAAAATAAGTCTATGGAAAAGCTGACTGATAAAGGTGAATCCTATAAAACAAAAGATAATGTGGAAGAATATGCTCTGTTGGGATTCCCGTCTCAGGTACAAAGATGTAATCCTGCCTGTCAAGAATTATACTCAACTCTTAATAATGAATATGATGACATGAAGTCTAAGTATAATGAATACTTTATTAAGGTGCAAGCTTATGATAAGGCAGTCAAAACATTAGAAAAGCAAAAAGTTTGGTTTCAAAAGAATCAGTTAGCTTATGAGGAAAAGATAAGAGTGTTAGAGAGGGACTTGAAAAACACCACTAATGAGCTTAAACATACTGAGTCTCAAAAAGCTAAGGTGGTGTTAGAGAAACAGGATTTGCAATCTAAACTAGATAATGCCTTGGCTAGGTTTGATAAATGGAAAGATTCATCTAAAAACCTAAACAAGTTAGTCGATAGTTCTATGTCTACAAAAACTAAAAGAGGTTTAGGTTATGGTAACCTGATAGGGCCAAATCAATTTTATGATCCTAATGAGTACAGTGTTTTTAACCCTGAACCTGTAGACTACCAAATACCTGTTAAGTATGTGAAAGAAGGAGGAATGAATGTTGTTCCTCCACCTATCAGAGGAGTCTTTAAGCCTGCCCATGTCCACTCTCTCTCTGACATTGACTCCAATGAGTCACAAATGGTTTATGGTAAAAAGTCAAAAGATTTACCTGAACCTAATGATTGTGTCTCTTGTCCCACTAGTGACAAGTCCTCAGAAGCAGAGTCTAAAGACTTTGTTTCATGTGACTCAAGTGAAAAGTCAACCACACCCAAATATCATAAGTCCTCAAGTTCAACTAATGGTAAATCTGCTCCTAAATCAGCCTTTTCAGATAACAGCTCAATTAATTCTTTTAAAAACAACTGGGTCTCTAGTTCCACTAGTGATAATGGTGTCCATATTAAGAAAAGTTGTAGTAAAAACAAGGCTGCTAGGAAGAAGACATGTTTTGTGTGTGGTAGTCAATATCATCTCATTAAAGACTGTGATTATCATGAGAAAAGAATGAATGGTGGGAAGCAACAGGCCAGATCATTGTGGAAAAATGTTAAACACATACCACCATATGTTCCACAAGCAGCAGGAATGAACTTTTATAGGACTCCCTTTCCTTCTGATAGACATGTTTCTGCTGGTACCTCTGTTCCTGCTGATATTCAGGGAACCATTCCTGCTGGTACCTCTTCATATCTTCAGAAGGACTTCAGGCCTACCTATTCGAATCAAATCTTTGGAGGGAGAATGGCTTATTCTCCATGGTATCCTTGGTAATTGTTCTGTTTGGTTGATCATGTTGTTGTAATTGTATTAGCTGGTTTGAAGGGTAGTTTTAGCCTAAGGGGAGGCTAATGCTTGTATTTCTGTCTTGTTTTTCATTCATTTATGTTTGTGTTTCTCTAATTTTGTTTTGCAGGTTTTTCAGTGTCTTTTGTTAGTTAACTTTGTTTTGCAGCTTCTTAATGCTTGGACTTAAAGCTTAACACAGCAATTTTCATTCATCATAAGGAAGATAAGTACATTCAGTTGCTGGTTTCAAAAGATTTCGAGTTACAAAAGTTACTAATCAACATCATTCAAATCATCATACCAACCTTCTAACATCAATCTACCTAAACCCTACAACCTATTCCATCTTCTCTTTACCCTTACCCAGATTATCAGGCATGAACCTCCTTCCTCTCTGGCGACTGATCTCTTCATAAACATGGGGGACTGGAAGTGCCAATATCACTGGCAGTGGTTGTCTTGGTTCAAGGGGTGGCTTTGAAGAGCTTGAGGTAGTTGTCCTTTGATGTGTTCTGGAATGTGTCCTTGCAGTTGGATGTCTTAGCTGTGGAATAGGGTTGCTTGATTGTGGAGCTGGCTGGGTTGGTTTGGGAGTTGGTCTGATGGGATTCTTCCTTTGTCTTGGATCTTGGCCTTCACGTTGTCGATTGTCTCGACTTCGAGGGTTTGGTTTCTCTCGGCTAGAGCCTTCTTGAAGATTAGACTTGCCTTTTGGTACCGGTACTTTATAGAAGGCTGTAGTTGTTCTCTCCATCTCTTCAGTAAGCAGAGCAACTGTCCTCTTCATCTGTTCTCTGTGCTCATCTGTTAAGGGAAAATTGGGAGGGAAAGTCTCCCATTCACCCTGACAATAAACCAAAGACTTCAACTCTGATGAATCTTCATCATCAGAGCTAAAGTACTCAAATGAAGAAGGGGTAGATGGAAGAGGATCAGATGAATCCTCCTCAACCTTGGCCTTACCTTTGTTTTTAGAGGATGATGCTGTTTTGGGGAAGTAGTTGGTCCACCCTGAATCACTGGATGAGGAAGAATCTGATGAGATTTCTATAACTGGCTGTTTAGATGAACTCATGATTTTGAAGATTTTTTTTGTTTGATTTGTGATGATAAAGTTATGTGATTTGAGGGTTATATAATGATATGGAGATTAGTGCGAATTTATTGGTGGTTGGTATTGTGATTTAATTCGGGTAAGTTGTTCTTAATGACTAAGTTCGGAAGGTTGACTGCGGTCAAACCAACTCATTGCTGCCAAATGGTCAAAGATCTTATTGCTGCCGATTGACCAAATATTGCTGCCGATTGGTCAAACCTTCTTAAGTTAATTGGTCAATGTTACGTGCAAAGAATTGCAGCAATTTAAAGTGATATTTTTGGCAACACAACGTATAATTGCACTTCTCTCATCTCAAATTCTCAAAAACCTATCGAACCCTAATTTTCCCATTTCAAACCCTAAATCATTCCTTCAACGCAATGACAACTCTTCGTTACAAGGATGATCATAACAAGGTTGCTTATTTGGAGTCTTTTTCAAGAAGTGTTGGTTATGATGAGGTTCTAGCATTTCTTCGTGGGTCATCTATTCGTTATGCCCTCACTTATTGCCCAGTGACGGTGTATGATTCATTGGTCAAACAGTTTTGGGGAACAGCTAAGGTAAGACACATTGTGGGAAGGGAAGATGATATTGTTGCTACCATTGATAACCAAGAAGTGATTATTACTGAGGAGTTGATTCGGGTACAGCTTCAATTTCCTGAGGAGCAAGGGGAATATGATCTTTCAAGGCAAGATATTACTGATTGTATGGCAGCTATAGGTTATCCTGTTACTGGTAGTTGTACTTTCTTGAAAAGTAAGTTGTCTCCTCAATGGAGATTTCTGATTCATACTTTACTCCAGTGCCTTAGTGTTAAGACAGGTGGTTGGGATCAATGTCCAAGTCCTATTGCATCTGGTCTAGTTTGTTTATCTCAGGGTAGGATCTTTAATTGGGCAAAATATATTTTTGAGGGAATGATTGAGAATATCAGTAATGGTAAAAACAGCTTTTTGATGTACCCTAGATTTCTTCAAATCATCTTAGGTGTACAGACCATTAATACATCCCCTAAGATTGTAAATCGGTTGACTGCCAAAATGTTTGCCCTGATGAAGATGAACTTTACTGGCCAACATTTACCTTTGTTGCCTCCTATGTTACACAACCCTGATCCTGCTGACAACCCGGATCCTGCTGATAATGTCAGTATCCCACCATCACCCAATGCAGCTGATGAAGGGACTTCAGTTGCTGCTGATGCATGTGCATATGTTGCTGCTGATGACCCATTACCTCCATCACCTAGACCTGTGTCACCCACACCTGAAACTAATGAGCCTGTTGAGCCCATTGATCAGCCCATTTCAGATGATACACCTGTTGTTCAGCCAACTCCTTCTGTGGACTTACCTTCTTCCTCAAGGCTTTCATCTCCTAGTCCTACTAGGCAGATATTCAGTGGAGACACCCATATAAGGGAAGAATTTCATATATCTCCTCCTAGATCCAATGAAGCTCCTAACACCTCAGATATTCCTACTAGTGGAGCTGAGGATGCTACTGATCTCACCCAGTTGCTTGACAAATCTGTGAAGAGAATTGAGGCATTGGAGTCAGAACTTCAAGAGACAAAAAGGGTTTTTAGTGAGAAAGTTGAAAATTTGGTAAAGGAGCTCAAGGACACTAAAGATACTTTTGGTGAAATTATTCAAAAGCTTGATGATAGGATCAGTTCTTTGGAAGCACAACATCCTCAGAAGAAAAGAAGGGTTGTAATTTCTGAGTCTGAGGAAGATCATGATGATATGTCATTTGATGGACTTAATGTGCTGGCATCTGTCTCTCTTGATAGTGCACATACTGAAGTACCTACCACCTCTGAGCATACTATCACTACTCAATCTCAGGCCTTTACTGGAACAAGGACCATTGCTGCTGATGTCTCTGGTGTTCCTGCTGAAGTTGTTAGTGTTTCTTCTGAGTCTAAGGTTCCTGTTACTACTGTTGGTAGTTCATCTGTTGCTGCTGATAGTAACATCATTCCTCCTGAAGCAACTGAAAATGATGAAGAGATAGCTGAAAAGGTGCATGAACAGGAAATTGCTGCTGAAGAAGCTAGATTAGCTCAGGTTGCTCAAGATGAGGAGCTTGCAAGGAAATTATCTGTAGATGAGAGGGATATAGCTGAGACTACTTCAGAAGAGTTCAGTGAGCAAGTTGAATACTTGTTGAATACTGACATGATTATTCGAGCTCATGGCTTTATGGTTCTTCAACATTCAGAGTTGGATTCAGATGTAAGGTCAGATCTGCTCAAGGCTTTTATCTTAAAGAAACATAATGTAGCCACTTGGAATGACTTGATGCAGAGGATCAGTGAAAGACAAAGGTCAAGATTTAAAATGCCTACAAACAAAGATAACATCCACTTTATGAAGGTATATCTGAAGAATGAAGCTAACTATAAGCTGAATGAGTTCAAAGGGTGGACTGATGCTGCGATCCAAAAGTTGTTCCTTGATACCTATGCAAGGATAAATTCTTCATTACTGACAGACATTCCACAAAAGAAGAAAAGAGCTTCTTCACCTTTAGAATCTGATAGTGCAAAGAAAATGAAGACTGGAGAGACATTGTCTGGTACATCAAGTCTTAATGTGGATGCATCTGAGGCATCACAAGAAGTTCCTATTTCTGCTGGTATTCTTGCTGATCATGTCTCTGTTTTTGCTGCACCATCTCACTCAGTTCCTATCCTGCAATATGGGTTAAGAACAAGGCATAAGAGTCTCTCTCATCATTCTTCTTCTATGGATATTTCTGAAGTTGATGATCAAGATTTGATTAGGATTGACTCAGATAGTGATTCAGAAGGTGATTCCATTCACTCTTGGGGTCATATTGCTCACTGGGAGATTAGATCTACTTCTGATGGTGAAGTCAATGTTTGGTTTTCTCTTAATGGGACAGTCAAATTCTTTACTTTTCTGAGGGAGATCTTGAATAAAGTTGAAAGGAAAGATTTGGAGCATCTTTACAAGATAGTGGATAATCACTATCAAACTCATACTCCTACTGGAATTGGCCTACTGCTTTGGGGAGATTTACAAGTCTTGATGAATACATTGGAAGGAGACAAGCTTAAATTGGTGTGGGGTAATCAATCATCCTGGAGAGTCTTTTCTTGGAGATTATATCCTTCTTCCAATGTTCATGTTGTGGAACTCATCTCTGGCAAGTTCCTGACTATGTTTGTGGATATCTCTTATCCTTTATCTGAGGGTGTGTTGAAGAGAATGCTAACACAGAAGGTCAGAGTTCCCAAGCATACAATTGGAAATGATTTAACCACTGCTGAACAATTGGTTAAATTCATCAAGGATCAACTTGCAGCTAAGGGATCATCAGCTTAAGGGGAGGATTGCAGATTAAGGGGAGGATGAAGCTTAAGGGGAGGATTGTTCTTGTTGTTGTTGTACATTTTTCTTTCTTTCTTTTGGTTTCTTTTCTTATTTTCTTTCTTTTCTTTTGGTGTGTTTCTGATTTGTTTTTCTTAGTTCAAAAAAAAAAAAAAAAAAAAAAAAAAAAAAAAAAAAAAATCTTGTATATTTTGTGTGCTAATAAGTGGTTTTGAGCAACACCTTGCAGGTACAGTGTTGGTGTTTACACCTTCACAATAAATGGTACTCAACTCACCATGTCTTGCAGACAAGAAAGAGTTGGCTCACCATGAGGGTACGGCTCTGGTGTGATAATCAAATCCGTTGATAGCTGTAATAGCTTGCTCAAAGCTATAGGGTACTTCAACTCACCCATGGTTCATTCCTGAGAGTTGAAAATGGTTCTCAATTCACCATGGATGTAACCCTTTATGGGATCCAAAGGATTGGCTAGTCCACAAAATTTGGTATCCATATTTGGTATTCAATTCACCAAGGTTCAGTTGAAACCAAAGAATTGGCTAGTCCTGAGCAAACGGCTACAGGTAAAGACAAGTCAAATCCGTTTATAGTTGCTGATTTGCTAATAAATCAGATGGTTATCAATGTACCATGGTCTAACACACCTAAACATTGGCTACTCCAGTAGTGATGGCTATTGGTAAAGAGACATCAAATCCATTAATTTTCAATGATTCACCTCTCACAGGAGTTAACACACCTGGATGTGATGAGAATAGTATGAAACTTAAAGTGATTTGATGTACATATTGTCATAATTAGCAGCCAAGTTCCAGTGAATGTCATGGTGATCAGTATACCTCTTTTGGAGAAGATTTCCTGTTCCTGCTGCTCTATTGAAGTTGCTGCTGGATGCTATAGAGGCTGGAATCTTGCAAGTTATGCATGTTGCTGCTGGTTACTACTTATTGCTGCTGCTAAGTTGCAGTCCTCAAGCCTGAGAATTTAAAGCTCTATCACATTGGAATCTTGCAGGTTAACCTAGTCAACCTCAAGATTAGGGGAGGATTGTTAGGATCTCTGGGAAATAAGGGTTTCTCAGTGATGGGAAGATTGTTGGGATCTAAGGAAATAAGATATTCTTGTTGCTGCTGATAGTAAAGACTGGTTCCTGCCGATAGTGTTGCATTGCTGCTGCGGTTGGTTCCTGCCGACAGTGTTATCTTGTTTCTGCTGATGGTGTTTGTTACTGCGGATAGTATTGTTTGTTATCCGTATATTTAGAATGTTTGTTAAGATTTATTTTTAGTAGAGATCTCGTTTATCTCTTCACACGTTTTCTTGTAGAACGGGTTAGGGTTAGGTCATCTTGTTAGTATAAAAGATAAACCCGTCTATGAGTTTATGTACGCTTTTAACGTTTTCAATATTCAATAAACAATTCTTAGTTTATAGTCTGATCCATAGAGGATCATTGTCGTTTAGAGTTTTCTTCTTTATTATACTTGCTGTTTAGTTTCCGCATAAACGCTTGTATAGCATACAGAGGTTCTCGTTTAAACCAAGCTCAATCAAGCTCGAATTACTTGATCCTACACCGCCCCCATTTACTAGCCGGTCCCCTTAAACATTAAGGGGGCCGCCTACCAAACATGGAATTAGTTCGGGTTTAGTTTCTGATAGCAAAATAATTTTATGTATATATATATAGATTTATTATATATCAAAAAAAATACGTTGGGTTTTAATGGCACGAGGAAGGAATACTTGACATTTTATTAACATTTCGTTAAGAAAATATTTCTTGAGAATTTTGGATAAAATTATCAAGATGTCAAGTCGACAAAGGTGTTAGGGAGTGAGAGTAAAAGTGCATATATATATATATATATATATATATATATATATATATATATATATTTATTTATTTATTTTGTGTGTAAACGTGGGATGTTGAATGGAGTTAAGAAATGATGAGGTAATGACGGAGATAGGTGCTGACGGCGACGGGAGTTTGTTTCATCCATAGTTTTCTTGACGCGATGGCGGAAGTGTTACTTCTACGTTAATCCACTTAACTCACTTCTCTTCATCACCATGAGTTATGTGATAGTGGACACGGAAGATTTTCGTGTTGAACGTTAAAGTTCAAAAGAGGCAAAGGGGGAAGAAAAGGTTCGAGGACAAACAATTTCTTTTAGTTCTAGATAGTCAACAAATGACGTATCTAGGTTATGTGCGGATATATTTATATATGTATATAGTATATATAATAATATGGATATATATATATATGTATATATTTATATTATGTATATGTATAAGGGATTATCTACTAACTACCATACAAGTACTAACTAAACTAGGCATTAAAAACTTATGGGGGCATGCAATTTGCTAGTTCATTAATCTACGCACATAATGATGAGCATGAAAGAGGGGCGTACCTTTTAGTCTTCAACATGTGGTCTTCAAGCGCTTCAAAGCGTTTATGTTTGACTTGTAGAAGTCAATCAAGGAAGAGATGCCAATAATCTAATGAGATAGCAATTTAGCCACTTGGTCCCCATTGTCTCATTGATCCAAAGTTGTTTGAACCAAAAATGGTTTGTAGTTGACTAGGATGCATGTATGGTGGAAGTATTCCCCAAGGATTAAAGTTTGGTGGATTTGGGTAATTTCACATTGGGTAACGATTATTATGACGGTTTTGGTCTATTTTGGTTTCTTTTAGGTTGAGGTGTTTTAGGCCGAGGGTGAGGACTAGGTGGTCTTCTAGGAGGAGGTGTTTTTTACCTAAGCTTTGGTTTAGAGTTTTCTACTTCGGTTTTTAAAGATGGTTTGTAGAAAGCTTTTATTTCCTCATTATTGGCTATGGGTATTTTTCTATCTTTTATAAGTATATATTTAGGCTTTGACTCTAATAATTTTTGATTACTAGTTTCACTTTCAAACTTTACATTTTTAGTTTCACTAGTTGTAGCCTTAGTTGAGTTAAATCCTAATCCGGTTTTATCTCCTGATATTCTTTGAATGCTTATTATTTTCTCTAAGTGAATTACTACTATTTTCAAATTTGTTAAGTCTACAAATTTCTTCCTTAAGTATTTCGTTTTCATTTTTAGTTTCTTGACATGTTTTACATTCAAAGACTTCTTTGCCTTTTTCTAAGTTATGTAGTTTAATTTTTAATTCTAGTATTTCTTTTTCTAATTGGTTATTTATGTGTTTTAGTGATTTATTTTTAGTCATTACTTTTTGACCTAATATACATAACCTATTATATTCGTTATCTAGGTCTTTTTCATCTAATGATAAATTTTCATCACTAAAGTATTCGGTTTCGGAACGTACCTCACTTGATGTCTTAGCCATAAGACACTTCTCCTCTTTTGTAGTTTCTTTCTCGTCTTCTTCACTGTCACTCCATGCTCCTCCAATGAACGCCTTTTGGTTTTGCTCCTTTGACATCATAGGACATCTTCCAATGAGATGATTTGGATTGCCGCATTTGAAGCACTTCCTCTCGCTCTTACTACCTTTGTCGTCTTTGTTTCTTTGGAGTGTTTTCCTTTCGTCATGTGGTTGTCTAGCGAATCTTCCTCGTCTTTTGAAAAACTTCTTGAAGTCTCTTACGGCCATGGCATATTCTTCATCATCACTTTCGGAGGTTGAGCTATCCTCGTCACTTGATGCTTTCCTAGCTTTCAACGCGATTGACTTGCTTTGCTCTTTCTTTCCTTTGACCATCTTTAAGTCTTTCTTGATTATTGCTTCGTAGACTTTCAAGTTGCCAATCAACTCGTCAAGTTGAAGAGTTGACAAGTTCTTCGATTCTTCAATCGCCATAACTTTAGCTCGCCATTTTGGATGAAGAGCCCTAAGAAATTTCCTGACAAAATTCTTACTAGAAAAACTCTCATCAAGTGCCTTTAAACTTGTGATGATTGTGTTAAACCTAGCAAATGCATTATCAATTGATTCCTCTTCCGGAATCGTGAATTGTTCATATTGTTGAACAAGAAGATCTATTTTATTATCTTTGACTTGACTATTACCTTGGCGAGTTATTAGTAAAGAATTCCAAATTTCTTTTGCGGTTTCGCACATAAAGATTCTTTCGTATTCTTTACGTGGTAACGCATTATAAATAACCATTTTAGCCTCATTATTTTTAGAAAGTTTTCTTTTTAAATCATCACTTTGTTTTTCAAAAGGTACAATTTCATCCTTTTTAGTTTCAAGATTATGTTGAATAGGTAAAAAATCACCATTAGTAATAACATGCCAAAGATCTAGATCTTTTGATTTCACATAAGTTTCGAATCGATTTTTCCAATATAAAAATCCATCACTTTCAAATAGTGGTGGTCTTTGCATAGATTGCCCTTCTAAATATTTTTCAGATTCCATAGATCGTTTCAAGTTTTAAAATACAGTTTATTTTAAAAATCTTGTTTGACCTGGCTCTTGATACCAATTGTGGAAAACTAGAAGGGGGGTTGAATAGTTTTACGTCCTTTTAAATTTATGAAAACTTTTGTTTACTTTTTAAAACTTCGATTCTATCTTATGTGAATTCAACTATTGATCAATATGAACATATATACACAAATATAAATAAGTAATGCAAGTAAGGTAAATATAATGAACTGAAAGAGAGAGATGGAAAGATCAAACCACAACACGGAGATTTATAGTGGTTCAGCTACAAGGACACCTTCCTTGCCCTACTCCACTCCTCGAGTCACCTACTCGAGAGTTTTCTTCACTATGTCAACAAACTCCCTTATGGCGGAGAAACCTTACACAACTTTAGCTTACACCGGCTTAACGACACAAAGCTAGATGTCGAGTTCTAATCGTAGCTAGAACCAATCTCACAACTAGTACACAACTTCTACACAACTTAATCACGACTTCTTCACGACGGCTTCACGACTTCTTCACGACTACTTATCCACAACTACTTCACAACTACTTCTACACTACTTCTTTACAACACAACTAGTTACTTACACTAGGATCTACTTATCACAACTATACAACACTTTACACAACAACACAATTGAATGAGGTAAGTAATAACACTTCTTCACTAGTTGAAGTAGAGTTCTTCTTTTGCACTTTTGGTGGTGGAAGCTTGGATCACTTAGAAACCAATGCTTAAGAAAATATGATCAAAGGATTTACAATGTTTAGAAAGGATTTAGAACAGAAAGTTTTAGTGTGCAAAAGGTGAGTAAAAATCCAGGGGAAGGCTGGTATTTATAGGAGAAAAATCTGGACAGCTGGAGCCTACTGGAGCGTGGCCGGCCCCCTTAAATAGGAGGGCGGTCCCCTTAATTTTAAGGGGGCCGCCTAGTAAAATTAAGGGGGCCGCCCAAGGTGTCCGTTGCCCAGATTTGTCCTTTTGTGGGGAAGGTTTTTCTGGAACATTTTAACTGATTTTGTTTAAAAATTTGAATTCATATTTTTATAAAAGATTAAACATTTTTATTTAATACCAAAAATGTTTTTCAAAAATATATAAAATGTTTTTGATGTTTTATAAAAAATATAGTTATTAAGAAAATGTTCCTTTGATCATATAATGCATTAAGCATTAGTTCATTCATACCTTAAGTGATTTGAGTTGTAGAAATAGATATTTACAACTAAATACGTGTTTACGTCATAATTTTCCTTTTAATGATTTTACATTTTGTGATTATCAAAACGTAGAGATATCGAAAAATATTAATAACGTGTTTAGGCATTATTTATATCAACAGGTCAGTTTCTCAAGGAGCTAAGAGAAAATGCTTTCAGTGGAACGGAACATGAAGAAGCTAATGAACATGTTGAAAAAGTCCTCGAGATCGCAGATTTGTTTACTACAGAAGGAGTCTCTGACGATCAACTTATGCTAAGAATCTTTCCAATTTCGCTTAAAGGAGCTGCTAATTAGTGGCTAAGGAATGAACCTGCTAGTTCAATCACAACATGGGAAGATTTGAAGAGCAAATTCCTGAAAAGATATTGTCCACCTGCTAAAACTGCTGAAAAGATGGAGGCTATCAACAGTTTCAAGCAAGAGCCTGATGAAACTCTTTATCAAGCTTGGGAACGATTTAAAGACTTATTGATGAAATGCCCTCAACATTATCTAAGTCCAATGCAGGAGATAATATTGGTCTATCAAGGATTGGACGTGCCTACTAGACAAATATTGGATGCTAAGGGAGCTGTGCCTCAAATGAGTGCAGCCGATGCTAGAAAAGCTATCCAAGAAGCTGCTGATCACTCTCAAAAATGGCACGACAGAACCTCTACTAGATCTAAGAGCAGCACTAATTTTGACGGGTTTGCTGCAATTCAAGCTCAATTGGATAAAATTAGTAGAGAGATGAAGAAGCATGATGAGAAAGTTTATGCTGCCCAAGTTGGATGCGAAAAATACGAAGGACCTCACTACACTAAAGATTGCCCTAATAAGAATGAAAGTGAGACTTTTGAAGAAGCATACAACACACAATTTGGACAACCATTCCGACCTTCAGGAAGATTTAGGGAAGCTGCACCGGGATACTATCAAAAGAACAATTATAATCCCACTTTTCAAGAAAGGAGGTAGACTTTGGATGACACTCTAAAGCAAATTATGGCCGATGCTGCTAAAAGACATGAAGAGAACACCGCTATGATCAAAGAAATCCGAGCCTCAACGGATACTATAACAAGAAATCAAGGAGCTTCGATCAAAGCATTGGCACAACAAATCGGACAAATGAGCAAAGTTCTTCAAGAAAGGGGATACGGAAGTTTACCTAGCTCAACTGAAACTAACCCAAGATCTCATGTCAAGGCCATATGCACTACTGAAGAAGTCACGCCTAACATACCTTTTCCTGGAAGATTGATGAATGGTAATGATGCTGCAAAGCCTGAATT
Organism: Artemisia tridentata subsp. tridentata; assembly: GCA_021014915.2. NCBI lineage: Eukaryota > Viridiplantae > Streptophyta > Magnoliopsida > Asterales > Asteraceae > Artemisia > Artemisia tridentata. The sequence goes on from CP139508.1 coordinate 430,306,037, forward strand.
TTTCTTTAATTCTTCAATCAGTTTAAGGAGGATACTCAAAGAGAAGGCAAAGATTGAAGAGGAGATCAAGGCTACAATGAAAGAAGAGAGCTCTGCAACCGACTTACGTGCCTTGCCTCATAAAGAAAAGGACCCAGGAAGTTTTACTTTACCTTGTTCAATTAATGACATATCTTTCAATAATGTATTAGCTGACTTAGGAGCTAGCGTTAGTGTTATGCCCCTTAAGACATTCACTACCCTAGGACTAGGAAAATTAGCACCCACTAAGCTGCTTATTGAATTGGCTGATAAAACGGTAAAACGACCTGAAGGGATTGCTGAAAATGTGCTAGTTAAGATTGAGAAGTTTGTTTTCCCCGTAGACTTTGTTATATTAGATATGCCCGAGGATGTTAAGATTCCTTTAATCCTTGGAAGACCTTTCTTGTCTACCGCCCATGCTAAGATTAATGTGTTTAAAAGAAAAATCTCATTAAAGGTAGGGAATAATAAACTAGTCTATAAGTGCCAAAATCCTGCTAAGAGCATAATTAGAGGCGTCTATGTGCTAGGATTAAGAGAACGTATGGACCTCGATCTAGAAGCTAGGTTTATGGGAGAAACCTTGGTAAATAATGAATCACTTGAGACCTATAGTGGAGACTACATTGAATTAAATGATCTTAATTTACCAATAGGAATCAATGATCAATTTACGGAGGATTTTGAACCCGAAATTGAAGAAGGAGAAATTATGGATATACCTAGAATCAATATGATCAAAACTAAGAATTATGATGAATTTGAAGGATATCCTAGTTTCTGTGATTATGGTAGAAAGATCCATGTAGATTGTGCTTATAATTTACAATTTCCTTGCATGATAGGATTTAAACAGGTTAGTGCCAACTTTTTCCCTATTTTACCAATTAATGTAATGTCAAAAGATTTCTATAATTCTATAATGAAAAACAAAATTGAGTATAGAGGGAAAAACGTAGTTGGAATATTCATGAATGTACCTATTTTTGTCGGAAATTTAACTATTGTTACAGATTTCACCGTGGTGGAAAACATGGATGCTTATCGTGATGTTGAGATGGGTTACGTGATCGTTGGGAAACCATTTTGTAAGGAGGTCGAAATTAACGCTAAAAGATTTGAAGGAAAGATCACCTTTGAAAGTGGAAGCAACGTTATCACTTACATGATGCCTCGTGCTCACCCAAGGTTTAAACATGCCCCTAACAAATTTTGTTACAAATTTACACCATTTCTTTTTGTAGATGAAAATGAAGCTGAGAAAGGGATCGAGTATCCGTACCAAAAGATGAAAGGATTCTACAAAGGTGTACTTGAATTGGGGCCGGAATATGTTCGTGACGAAGTAATTCGCAACTACATCGTGCACGGACATGTGGGGATCAATAGAACAAAATAAGGAGCTGAACGTGAGTCTAACTTGAAGACTCTGGAATAAACACAAGTGCTGACCGGGAGACAACCCGGGAGAAAATTTTTTACTTTTCTGTTCTGTGTCGAGTCTGTCAGACCTGCAGAAGATGCGGCGCATCTCCATCATAAGATGCGACGCATCACCTGCACTGGTCATATCTTATTTTATTTTCTGCATTTTTATTTTTTGACTTTAAAACTTTCTGTCAGTTTATTTAATGCGGCGCATCCCTGGTTAAGGATGCGACGCATCTTTTATTCTGATTCGTATTTATTCCAGGCTCGATACGGCGTATCTTTTTCCATAAGATACGGCGTATCGACTGACCTGATGATTTATAGTTTAATTTTTTTTTAAGTTTTTTTTTTACTAACTACTAATGTATTATGCAAGTTTGAACCTTCTTAACTCAGGTGTGTTAAAGTCTAAATGGTATTATAGATTCCTGCATTTCTGTGGATACATCATCTATGAAGCTTAAAACGTTCTCATCCACAAGAAAGTTGATTTTTGCTCTTATACGAATAATGGAGGATCATACCGAGCAAATCTCAGGGGAGTTTTTCTGTTCTAATTCTTTTATTTTCCAGTTTTTAACCTTTGATACAAACAACGAGGACGTTGTTTAACTTAAGTGGGGGGATTGGAGAATTAGAACACTTACTTGTCCTAAACTTTTTCAAAATATGCTTAAAATGCGCTTAATATATCAAAATTTAAAATTTTTAGCATGTTTTTGTTTAAAGTCTAAATTACATAACCGCACACATAACTCTATTCTTTCAAAAATATTAAAACTTTAGTGTGCTGGTGACTTGTAAACTTTAGAACTTGGCTTGTATACTATTCGAGACCACCATAATAAGTATTATCTATATAATTGGAATGACTTGTCTAAATTGGTAAATTTCTAGGATTACACCCAAATAGCCTTTATATGTTATGTGATATTAACTAACTACACTGGTTAGTTAACCCCCGTATAAACCCTTTGTTACTCTCACTTTTAGAGTAAGATACCCCTAGAAAAACACTCAGAGCCATTCCTTTCGTTTCTTACACCTTTGTTATAATGTTTCGTTACACCCTTACACCTTAGCCTACCCTGTAGATTAAAATCCGTGGTTAATTGCTTTAGGCAAAGTGTGTTTCCTTACATTACCTGTGTTCGCGTGCGTAATTCATTATCTTTGGTTAAGTCGGGAAATTGCACAATGCAATTGGTATGAAAGTAAATATTGTATATCTTTTAGTTTATTTTTCGTGTGTTTGCTACTTTCACTATTACAGTTATTTCTGAAAGTATGAAGAGTATGGAAAAATTATCCGGAAAGATAGTGATAGAAAAGTTGTGAAATTTTACACACACATAAAATATATATATATATATATATATATATATATATATATATATATATATATATATATATATATATATATATATATATATAGAAAAGAAAAAGAAAAAGGAAAAGTTGGAAGTTTGTTTTAACCAACTTATGTAAAGTTTTGTATTAAGTGGGAGATATCACCACTATTTGTTGTATATTATATTTATGGATTGAATGGGAGTTGACCGTTATGGGAACGCCAACTAAGGTTATTCTTTGATTGAGATCTTGTTGAGTATAATTCGTGTCTACCTAAAGCGTGTGTTTCAAGTGTTAAAGCGTGAGTTATTCAATGATATGAGTCTTATTCATGGGATGCTTGGGAAAGTGATTAACCACACTTAGGATTTTAATTTATCTGTTTTGTTTATTTGTCATTTTACACCAATTTGTATCCCAAATATTATCCATACCCTATATCATTCTTCATCCAAACCTTTGATTTATTGAGATTAGGGATTTGAGCAATCTTAAGTATCGTAGTCGTGGATTCGGCTATGTATTTATGATTTTGTCGCCCTTTTTGATATAATATTATTGGTGAAGATTACTTGGTCCTATCTTTAGCCTATTCGAGTTAAGGATTTGAGCAATTGCAAGTATCGTGGTCGTGGATTCGATCATGTATTTGTGATTTTGTCGCCTTTTCTGGAATATGAGATCGATAGAGATTAAAAAGGATGATCAACCCTTAACCAACAAACCCTTTTTACCGCTTTAGACTTGTTATTCCTTGGCTTTAGTGGGGGAGATGCGTATACTTGCCAAGCCTATGATAGAATATTCGTCACGACTAAGCAACTAAACGATTTAGAATTGTTTTACATTAAAAATTATTTTGGTTTCTACTTCGTTAAGTGTTTGGTTGTGTGATTATGACAAAACGAATACGTGCTTAAATATAAAAATAAATCCTAATATCTTTTAGGATACATTTTCACTTAATTAATTCTAAGGTTTACTTGGGGAAAAGTAAAGTTCAAGTGGGGGGATATTTGATGAACTCAAATAAGTACATTTTATTATCATCATTTATCCTGTTTATTTGACTTGTTTTATTATATTATCTATGAGAATCGATACATTAACGTTTACTTTAGTAATTCTCAGGTAAAAACAAGCATTATGTGAAACTTGGCGATTTTGGATTAATTATGGAGCAAAACAAGCAAGATGTCAAAAGCCTACTGGAATCCAGAAGATCAAGCTCGTTCTACTCCAGATATGCCGCATTATACTTCTAACATACGGCGTATCACTATCAAGTTTTCACAAGTTACAATCCAAGTACATGTGCCGCATACAAAGTCAAGATACGCCGCATCTGAAGACGGTGTACGAATATTCCTGAATATATTAATCTTGGACCCCACGCGAAGTTAAGTCAATGCGCCGCATCTAACAATTCTATGCGCCGCATCGATCCCTCTGACAGAAACTATAAATACCCCAAGGCCAGACAAATTTCGAGACTCTTAGACTTTTAGACACTTAGCTTAACTCAGAGACCAAAGACAGAAGAACCCTAGAGCCGAATTCAGACGACCAAGCAGCACAAGACACACCTAAACGAAGATACAAGAGCTGTAAGAAGGTCCTGCATGTATTCAATTCATTAAGTAGTTTTGGTTTATTGTTTTAGTACACTTTAATTCATCAGGATTGATGGGCTTGTGTCATGTGACTACGGAAAATCATGCACTCCCCTTAATATTGCTTTCCCATTAATTAAAGTTTATATGTTGATGTCTTTGGTGACTTTTATTAGTGCATTGATAACCTATGTGTCTAGCTGGGCATTGCTTGGGTCGCCATGCCCCTTCCTCGCCTATTTGTTTTAGCGTCTCTTAAATAAATAGGATAGACATAAGTAATCATTAAGGGTTTACTTGTCGATAAGATTAGAGCCAACAAGAAAGGTTTAATTATATACACTTCATATAAAACTAGCAATAAAACAAGTGACAAGCTACTTAATTATCAGGACAGGTCTTCTTATTGTCTCAAGTATCTATCTGTGTACGTGTGTGCTAATCGCTGATTCGTGCTCATTAGTTTAGTTTTCTATTTAATCATAACCAAACCGTGCCAGTCTCTCAGGCTGAACCACCTTGCGTTAGATTAGGTTGTATAGCTAACTTAGGATGTTAAAATACTGATTAGAATAACTAGATAATACGTTCCACTCTAAGTGATCGACACTCTACTTACCATTATATTCATACTGACCGGGTACACTGCTCGTTAAGTGTGTGTGTTATTGATAAGTCGGCTAAATATAAATTTAAAACTTGAGTAGGCATTAATACTGCTAAACCGCAACGACACATCACACGCATCAAAAAGCTTATTGATTATAAAGGTTAAGGGGACAAGCTAGGGCTCAACACGCCCTGTCAAGTCAAAATTTTATTCCTACTCTCACCAGCGGAAAGTCAACATTGTGTCAAAACACTTATGATATTTTTGCAAAAAAAATTTTAATTTTCTCATTTCTTTTCAATTTTTTTTCAATTTTTGGAGGAAAAACGGGGTTGCAACTAGATTAAGCTAACTTATCCTAAATAAGCAGTCTAATATAGGCAGATAAGCACAAGAATAAGCATGAACCAAACAAGGACTGCTGATGCAAAAACAGCCTATTGCCTACTTGCAGCCCTAATTAAGCACTCAAAATAAGCTCTACAATCCTCAAGAAGGCCAAACTCAACAAGCTTATACTCTAATCTATCTTTAAGCTAAAAATCAAATAATTATGACAAGTAGATAAGCAGAAAATGTGCAAAGAAAATGCTAAGTTGAGACAGATATAGGCTGATGCAGGTTTTGACTAGATTTGCACAAAACTACCACAGAACTAAATGAAATGAAACTAAATCTTAGCAATCTACTTAACACCCTAGAATGAACTTACAAACAGTAAAAATAAGGACTATAGCAGCTTATCTCTATTATAATCCAAAACAAGCAGTTAAGAAATCAAAACTTGAAATATCCAACTTAAACTTGCAATTCTACTCAAAATAGCTTAAATCTTCTACAATTAAACTAAAATGACTTAATTAGACTTAATCTAAGTTGACTCAATGACACATGAACAGTAGAAAACCTCTTTTGACCCATTTTCAGCTTATGCGAAACACCCCCTTATGTTGACTGTTTTGATTTTAAAACTGATTAAGCTTGAAAACTTGACAGAAGTTGATTGAAACTTTACTAAAATAACTTAATGACTTAATTAAAACTACTTTGACAGAAAAATAAGCACAATAATAAGCAAAACCTAATATGCAATATTTTTGTATTTTTTAGAGATTTTTGAGTGAAAACTTAAACAAAGGATATGTAAACTACAATAAGCAAGTAAAAGCAATTTTAAACTAAAATAAGCACAAAAAAACAAATAAAAAGCAGTAAATAAGCAATAATGAACTAGAACTTGAAATTTAAATGAAACTTACAAAAGCCTTAGCACAACAAAGGCAAAATATGCTCGCGGAGCTACTCTACAAGCTCTAGCTTGTCAAAAGACAAGCTAGTAACATCAATAAGCCCTTCCCTGATTGGCTTATCATCCAAAAGCTAATTTTGACGTTTATGTTGACTTTTTTTGATTTTTGAAATTAAAACAGAAATTAAACACTAATAAACTCACAAAAGCTATATTAAGCTTATATGAGCTTATGAGAACAGAAATAGAAGCTTAAAAACAGTAAAGTAACAGTAAATAAAAGCTTAAAGTAAATTGAGACAAGGTATTTTAAAAGTAAACTGAAATTGCATTAAACAAAGAGTAGATTACAATACATGAAATGAGAATTACAACTGAATTTTAAAAGCTATTTAACTAAGGAAAATAGTAAATTGACAATTAAAGAAAAATGGACTCAATACAAAGATTGGACAGCCTCTTTGAAGGAGGAGGTCTTCTATTTATAGGAGTTGAGGAGAGGTCATTAGGGTTTCAAGGAATCCTATGGAACTTCAATTCGTAGCCATTGATCAATCATCTCATGTGGAGAAATCATCACAGCCCTTGGATCACTTTGGTGATGTGTAGCCACCAATCAAATCACTCCATTCTGCCATGCTGGCAATCCTTGTGTCAGGCCCTTCTAGAAGTGTTTTAAGTGTACGGGTAAAAGGTGGGAGCAGGGTAAAAGAGGTTGGGGGTGATGAACAGAAGAATTGGGCGGTTTTGTTTGTTATTTTTTATTTATTATTTGACTGGGGTGTGTGGGTATTGACCGGGTTAAAGGGATTGGACCCAGGTTAGGATAAAAGGGAATTGGGCTGGACTAGAGTTGGATTTAATTTTTGGGGAATAATGGGTATTAAATATTTAACTAAAGTTTAAGTTAAGGACTAATTTTGCAAAGCTTCGGACTGAATTTGCAAAACTTCTTCAAGGCCCATTTGTGACATGTAATCTGATTTGAGGACTGATTTTGACACTTTGAGCATAAATGTGATCCAAGCTTATAAATTCTTCCCCGACCTCGGCTTTTTATACTCTTTCTGTAGAGACCAAGATTCATGTTTAGGAAGTGGGGAAACACTTGATAACGATTAAGCATGATCTTATTAATAGATTGGCGGAGGTGTATATGTTTTCTATTATGAGAAGCAGAGAAAACATATACACCTCCAAAAGAACCTGTGAATCCCAACCCTCCAAATGTGGATAAGGAGGGTATTTATACAAAGATATCTATGCCTTATTGGCAAGACTAGTCCTCGTATTTACAAACTATGCAATTCCCAACAAATGACAAAACTTTACGGCTAACAATCTCTCCCCAAAGTGATGTCATATGGGAATTCCTTACAATGTTCCCTACAAGTAAAATTCAATACAAAAACATGAGAAAGATCTTCAAACTTCATTACTTCGTTCAGCTTGCATAATCTTCTCAGCCGCCATTTCTTTACTTGCAGACGAACTAAGTGAGCAAATCTAATTAGGGTTTAATTCAGAGTGCCCTGAGTGCTCTCCCCTAATTAGTGCTCTCCCCCAAACTGACAACCTCATATTTTGAATGCCCTGAGTGCCCTGCAGTTCGGGTGAATATGGTATCAACATCTTTATCTCACCAAATGCATCCCAGTTATTTCTCCCATGAGAGATCAGCTCGTACATTTCTCTCCCCTGCTGGTTACGATTAATCGGAATCAGCATGCTGATGTGTACGTGAAATACAAACTGGAAGCCCTATATCAGGAATCATATAAGCCCGTGAGAAGATGTCGATATACCCAATTTAACCTCCTGTATTAAAAAAACAACGGCTTCATGTAGTGACCACTGATGGAGAAAATCCACTATAACGAACTTGAGACTGAAGTAGAATAACCCAAATTTGTGACTTAAGCTTGCACTGTTGTATGACTAAGAACCTATACTGAGCACTACAACGTAACTCCTTATAGCATAGATCGTTTCATATACCCATCCATCCTTCCTTAATAGTATATGAACATCTCTTGAATTATCCACATCTTTGTGTGACACTGAGTACTACAACGTATCTCCTTTAAGTGATAGTGTTGGGTCAAATATTGACCCAATTATCCTTACAAGGATTTGAATATAAAATAGCTTAACTCACTGATAAAGAAATCAGTGAGTGTTGTAAAAAGCCCGTCGTTGAAGAAACACTTTACTTACTGAGACGGTGTCAGTGAGTAAAGTATACGAGCTACAAACAACTCCAGTATCACTGAGAATTGACAAATGTCTCAGTGACCCTGAAGATACTATCTCTATAAGCAGACTGATAAATATGAGCGGGAACTTCTACAAGAAAAGATAGAAGTCAGACAAAGTACATCAAAAGGAGTGTTGGTGTACCTTTCAAGAAAGAGAAAGGTGATGGGACTTTTCATTATTGAAAAGTCATGGGGACCACCAACCCATGTGCACTTTGTTTATTTACTTGTATAAATAGTAGGCTTTGTAATAGAGTAAGTATGAATTCCTAAATAGACAATAGAATACACATAGTGTATTAGTTGATAGGAACCATCCTCTCACTGAATCAGTGAGAGTTTATTTGTCACCAAATGGGATGATTAATTTGTACCCATAGGGGATGATTTACCGGAATTATCCCCTTGAAGAAGCTGAAGATGTTATCATGTAATCTAATAGGTTTTGAGTAATCTTGTACTTATCAATAAATATGTTCTTGTTTTACTCGAATTTCATGGACCAACAAGTGGTATCAAAGCGGGTGGATTATTCTTATGATCCAGATCCGTTCATTACTGATGATAACATTCTTCAAAATTAAATGTGTTCTTCAAAAACTGCTACTGATATAGCAATTTTTGAGGGGGAGAGACACATTTATGGTGACTGACAAATACCAAACATCTCCCTGAAGCCCCACACACCACACATATCTTATCCCCACATATCCCCACCTACCAAAATCTTATCCACACACACAAAAAACCCAGATCCACAAAACACGGATCTATTATCACACACAAAAACCACTTTAACATCACTCTCACACAAAAAAAACTATCGATCTATCTTAACAGATCCAGAAAATCTCTCTCTCCTATCCATAAACCAATATCCTAACACACAATACCGATTGAAAATACAATCGGTCAAACAATTCAGATCCACGCTCACCATATCCGATCTAATCCAACATCACAGATACTCACCCATCTAAACGATCTCAAACTCTCAAGAACCCACATCCAAAATCAATTCCGTCCATACCCACACACTCCGGCGACTGCAGCGGCGGAAATGGTGTTTCTTAATGACCTCTGTTAAAAAAAAAAAAAAAAAAAAAAAAAAAAAAAAAAAAAAAAAAAAAGAGACGGTTGAGATGGTTATTATTCTTGAAACAGGTTTATAACTATGGCTTAAAAGTGTTAGTTAGGGGCTGACATAGTCATGGATTTAGATTTGAGGTTATGGGATTAAAAAGTTCTGTGATACTTTAGCTTCTTGGAATATATCGGAATACAAGTTTCTGATATGTATAGCTGTTGGAATTATAGGTAGCTGATTGATATGATGAAGTTTCACAGTGATGGGATTAATATGAGTCTGATAGCCTGGTATCGCATTATCAGGCTCAGGTTTGAGGGGGATGGTGAATTGAGAGATATGTGTAGATCGACATGTTTTTGCTGAGATATATGATGGGTTTTTGGTGAACTGATAAAGTGTGGACTGATAAATTTTTTTTCAGTAAGATAATAATTTTATCAGTGTGATGGAGTTAAGCAGATGGTAAGGATCAGGGGTGATAGGAATCAGCTTTGGTTACACAAGGGAAACGAAGGCTTATGTGGGTCTAACAAGTGATAAAGAAATCACTCACTGATATGTAAGAAATCAGTGGATAGGCTGTGGTTGTTGTTGTTTCGGGCTGAGCTAATCAGGGAGGTGGTAAGATGAGAATAATTTCTCATCAGGGACTGATGTGGAATCATCAGGTCACTGAAGTGGTACTGATCAGGTAGACTGAAGTGCGAATCAGGGAGTTGGGTGGACTTAAGTGACTAAAACCCAAGTCACTAAACCAAGTCCCTAAACCCAAGGGCCCTGAACACCCTGGTCTCCAAAAATTGGAGCATACTGATGAACTTCTCAGGGAACAGCAGTATCAGGCTGCTGATGTGTTCGTCAGGAAGCAGTAGTATCAGACTGCTGCATTATTCTTCAGGAAGTGACATGAACGTGAACACGATAGTGTCCGTGGTGATATAAATTTTGTAATTCATTATGTAAATGTGTTAAAAAGCACACTGAATATGTTTTTCTAAGTTGTATCTTTTATCAGGGAAGTGAAAAAAAGGGGAAAGGACACTGATGTATCAAAAGTGATCCAGGTCCATGAACCCTACTCCCTGAACCCTACTTCCTGAACCCCAGGTCCCTGAACCCCTCAGGTCCCTGAACCCCCAGGTTCCTGAACCTCAGTCCGGGTCCCTGAACCCTCAGATGACTGAACCCTTGGTGACTGAACTGGTTACTGAACCCCCTTGTGACTGAACCCCTGAACCATCAGGACCCTGAACCCCAGTCACATGAACCTCAGGAACTAAAACCAAAGTTCTTGGAAAAGCAGGACCAGTACCTCATTCACCCAAGCTATTTGTATATTCAAATAGGGGGAGATTGTTGGGTCAAATATTGACCCAATTATCCTTACAAGGATTTGAATATAAAATAGCTTAACTCACTGATAAAGAAATCAGTGAGTGTTGTAAAAAGCCCGTCGTTGAAGAAACACTTTACTTACTGAGACGGTGTCAGTGAGTAAAGTATACGAGCTACAAACAACTCCAGTATCACTGAGAATTGACAAATGTCTCAGTGACCCTGAAGATACTATCTCTATAAGCAGACTGATAAATATGAGCGGGAACTTCTACAAGAAAAGATAGAAGTCAGACAAAGTACATCAAAAGGAGTGTTGGTGTACCTTTCAAGAAAGAGAAAGGTGATGGGACTTTTCATTATTGAAAAGTCATGGGGACCACCAACCCATGTGCACTTTGTTTATTTACTTGTATAAATAGTAGGCTTTGTAATAGAGTTAGTATGAATTCCTAAATAGACAATAGAATACACACAGTGTATTAGTTGATAGGAACCATCCTCTCACTGAATCAGTGAGAGTTTATTTGTCACCAAATGGGATGATTAATTTATACCCATAGGGGATGATTTACCAGAATTATCCCCTTGAAGAAGCTGAAGATGTTATCATGTAATCTAATTGGTTTTGAGTAATCTTGTAACAATCATTTCACTATTAATGAATATGTTCTTGTTTTACTCAGATTTCATGGACCAACAGATAGTTAAGTAGGTCTTCGTCCGTCCACCCCTTGACCTATGAAAACTATATAAATCAAGACTTAATCATTCAATGATCTGTTAGCTCAAACAAGGATCTCGAAAAATCATGCAACCAACCAACTGCGAAAAGGGACCAATTGCGAAAGGGACCAATTGCGAAAAAGTTCAACCAGTTGCAAAAGAGTTCAACCAATTGCGAAAGGGTCAGATTTGTGATATCTTCAAGATACTAAGTACACGCACCCGTGACATTCCACTTCATCTTCAAATAAGTAACAACGAATCATCATCCAAGTAGTCACAGTTGATAACAATCAATTTTGTAGCCATTGTCATTTGATAATGAATCTTGATCAGGATCGTTTAAGCGATACGTGGTGTTTTGAGGATGTAGGCCAATAAAATTTTTGGAGATTTTGGTGTGGTGCGAGAATGAAATATGCCTTATCTTCAATTCTAAACATGCTAGGAAAATTTGAGTTTAAGAAATTTTTACGCCAAATTTTGCCGAAAAAACCCGAATTTTGACCTAAAAATTTGAATTTTGGGCCAAAATTTTCATCGTTACACCATAATTTGAATTTAGCGTAAAAATGGACCGTATAGTCTCTCCTCCGAATTAAATTTTACTCAACTTTTCCCGCCAAAAAAAACTCTTTTTTTTTTTTTTTTTTTTTTTTTTTTTTGCATATTCGATTATCTCTAAACTTCGATCAAACAAGAAGTTCGAACAAATCCAAGTTCGATCAAATAGATCTTCGGTCAAACAAAGTTCGATCACCCAGATCTGATGAACAGTAACGACGCCAAAATCACATTATCCACCTCAAAACCCCACAATCCGCCCCTGGTTAGCTCTGATACCAATTGTAGAGACCAAGATTCATGTTTAGGAGGTGGGGAAACACTAGATAACGATTAAGCATGATCTTATTAATAGATTGGCGGAGGTGTATATGTTTTTTATTGAGAGAAGCAGAGAAAACATATACACCTCCAAAAGAACCTGTGAATCCCAACCCTCCAAATGTGGATAAGGAGGGTATTTATACAAAGATATCTATGCCTTATTGGCAAGACTAGTCCTCGTATTTACAAACTATGCAATTCCCAACAAATGACAAAACTTTACGGCTAACAATTTCCAAATCTCATGCTCGTTTTTGTCGGTTCTTCCTTTGTTTTTGTCCATTTTCTCAATATCCGTATCTGCACATGCATAAACACAAAAACACAATATATTTGGCATATTTGGTTAGTTTTTTGTCTATTTAGTCTGTTTTATTAGGTAAAAGGTATGTGTATTTTAACACATACCAAGAAGTTTTTCCAAATCTTCCAAGATTTGCACTTTGACATTAGCTTTGCGGATGGTCTTCTTCTTATGCCAAAATTTGCTTCGACAATAAAAAATTTGCTAAGCAACAAAGAAAAATTATTCGAATTAGCTAAAACGCCGTTGAATGAGCATTGCTCGATGGTTCTCCTTAAAATACTTCTAGAAAAATTAGGAGACCCCGGCAAGTTTCTCATCCCATGCGATTTCCCGGGAATGATTGAATGCCTTGCCTTGGCCGATCTTGGCGCAAGCATCAATCTCATGCCATTTTCCATTTGGAAAAAGCTTTCCCTTCCAGAACTGACCCCTACACGTATGACTCTTGAGCTAGCAGATCGGTCGATTACTCATCCTATCGGTATCGCCGAAGATGTCTTTGTGAAAGTAGGAAAGTTCCATTTTCCGGTTGATTTCATCGTCGTAGATTTTGATGCCGATCCTCGGGTACCCCTCATTCTAGGGAGATCCTTATTGAGAACGGGGCGTGCTTTGATTGACGTTTATGGTGAAGAACTTACCCTCCATGTTGATGATCAGGCTGTGACTTTTAAACTCGATCAAACTTCGAGATACTCCTCCAATTCTGATAAATTCTCGGTTAACCGAATCGATGTAATAGATGTTGAGGAGTATGCTCAAAAAGTTCATGGATTTTCAGATAATTCTCCAAGTGGCAATCCCACTCTATTTTCTGAACCTATCGTTGCCGACTCTTCCCCTTCTCTCACTTCGTTTGAGGGAAGTGAGTTCACTTTGGAAGAGATCCAGGCTTGTCTTACTAATGAATCAATTTCACCGAAAATTGATGAAACCATCTTTGATCCGGAGGGAGATATTCTTTTACTCGAGAAAATATTAAACAATGACCCGTCACCTTCTCTCCCTCCAAAGGAAATTAAAATTAAAGGAGTTAAGGAAATTAAAACGTCTAATGATAATCCTCCGGAGCCCGAGCTCAAGGATTTACATCATAAGAGTGATTATCTTCTTGAGGAGTTCGCCGATGAACTCGCTCACATCGATCCAATCCCACCGGGGGATGAAGATGATGACTTTGATTTTGAATCAGATCTGAGAGAAGTGGAATATCTTTTATATCATGATCCATCACTTGATTCTAACCCTAAGAAAATCATCAAAGATAGTGATTCTCAAAATGATGATGATCTTTTTGATTTCAGAGCTGATCGTAAAGAATGGGAAGATCTTTTATATGGCAAACCTTCTGATGATAAATCCTTTGAAGATAAAGACCCAAAAATGAAAACCGTAACTGAACTAAATAACTTAACTCCTCTATCTCCCGAGGGTGATCTTCTTTTATCTGATGAGTCTTCCATCGAGTATCCTATTGAGTTTTCTTGTGAACACAAAGTGTTTAATCCAGGCATACTCGATGGTAGTAAAAATCATTCAATGATTAAATTGACTCCCGATAAGAATTTAAAGTTACAAACCTCATCTGAGGAACTTTTAATTCTGGAGAAAAGTAACTCCCCTCTGTTCTATTCTGATGATGGACTCTTTTTCTTCATGGGGTTCATTGAGATTGAGATTGAGACTTTGCTACCATTTCCATCAGGAAATGAGGATAAGGTTTTCGATCCCGGGATACTCATTTTTTGATGGAGTTGACTCGTTCACTCCAAAGCGATCCCATATCATCAAGGATACTTTCATGGTCATAATATTTCATCCGAATATTTTGAAAGTGATCCTACTGGAGGTTGGATTAGACCTCTAGTCTTTCCCCACGGACAATTAAATTCGGGCGCAGTCAAGCTTAGCGACTCGATAATAAACAAGCGCTTCTCGGGAGGCACCCCGTGTCTATCTTCTTTCAATTTTCTAATAAATGTGACGTGAAGAGGCCCTCCTCTTCCATTTCTCGTGTTTCGTGTTTGTTTGTTTTATGTCCAGGATTTGCCCGAATTATGAAGACTCTCGTGCTCGTGGTTTTGTCTTTCCTCCACTCGAGTTTCATCCTTCAGTGCTTATTGGGAAATCCGATATCCTATATCTTATCGACTAATGTTTATCTATTAGCATAATTAATAAACGGCTTTAGATTTGCATAAGATGACCCTTATCTCAAAACATTGAGGACAATGTCTCATTTTAGTCTGGGGGGTAATCTTTCGATTTGATTTTACCTTGCATTTTGCCTTATACTCTCGCAACCCCGTTTTTCCTCCAAAAAATGAAGAAAAAAAATGAAAAAAAAATAAGAAAATTTAAAAAATTTTGCAAAAATATTATAAGTGTTTTGACACATTGTTGACTTTCTGTTGGTAAGAGTAGGAATAAAATTTTGACTTGATCGAGCGTGTTGAGCTCTAGCTTATCCCCTTAACCTTTATAATTGAAAGTTGTGCTAGTCTCTTATACAAGAAGCTATAAAACGCAAATTCTTTCAAGAGTTTGCAAGTTTCCATAATTGACTTTAAATATGCGCATCTTGATTTTATTAGACTAAGCATTCGCGGATCTTATTATTTAAGATTTTAAATTTGCGAAGAACGAGAAATGATAGAGTTAAAAATAAGTTAGATGCTAAGCGTGGAGTAGTTGGATCTCTTTAGAGCTCATTGAGGTTAATTGCGACTTTTTGCTCCCATCAGTTAAAAAATCCAAAAAATATAAATTTTTAAATAATTAAAAGTGCACGGTTTTGGCTATAATTAGTTTTTACTCATTCTTTAGAGAATCCTTGCTTATAAGAGTTGGGTACACATCAAGGTAATGCCAGTGTTGCGAGGAACTATTACAATTGATTCCTGATAGTACGTGCTATTGTTTCAGATGTTGAAAGACCACAGGACTCGGAATTTGGCAAAATATATAATGAAAAATTAAATAATAATAATCCAAAGCCGATAAAAGTTTTCTGTTTCCTGACGGTTCACTCCCGTTGACTCAGACTTCAAAAAGGCAGAGGAAAAATATCCAAGGTCAAAATAAGACTCCCGATTCCTGACGGTTAGCTGCCGTTGTCTAGGTTGTTTAAAAGGCCGAGGAATAATATGTGCTTAATAATGTTAAAAATGCCAAATTTCGACTCCGGGGATATCCTAATAAAAGCTTCTGTCTCTGGACTCGTAGATGAGTTGTATCGGTCGTAATAAAAAGGATATCCCTAAAATCATGTTAAATCAGGACCTTGATGTGGACCTCATTTTTATGGGCAACGGTTTTCGAGGGAAGGATTTTAAACTAGTTAGCGTCTAAACATTAGTGCCTTTATCGGACTAAAAATCTATGAAAACCAAGAAAAACTCATTTTTCATAAAATACTTAGAGGAAATAGGAATAAGGGAGCAAGAAGTAGCTATGCGTACACAATTAGCATCTATGGGTAGTGTTGGCATCTAACTTGTGTTTAACAATGATTTCGTTTTTAAGCTTGGTTTGGGGACTCGTGAAAAATCAAGGACGATGAATTTTATCCATATGGTCGCTTTTTTATGAAAAGTGTTTCTTACTCCGTGATCCTAAAAGTTATTGTGAAATAATGAAGGTCAACATCCCGTCATATCAGAAAAGTGCAAAAAGATATTATATTTAATAAAATGGTCAAACGGGGCGTTTTTGGAACTAATGATTTTTTAATCTCTTTTGAGGAACATTTTGCACTTTTTCAAAATCTTTAGTAGAAAGGGGTTAAAATTTTTGGTTTTAAAAGCGTGATGTGATGACATTGTGTGAGGATACGGCAATACCTTAGTCTGGGGGATTTCGGTATGTGTTAAATCACATACCTTTTCTTTATCAAAAACGGACTTAAATAACCAAAAACCAATCATAAATGCCAAATATATGCTTGTTTTTGTGTTTGTGTATGTGCAGGTAAAGGATATTAGAAAATGACAAAAAGAAAGACAAAACCGACGAAAATGAGCACGAGAATGAAAGAGTGAGAAAAGCCGAGGCCGGGGAAATGATTTTACAAGTTTCTATCAGTCAAAAACCCAAAACCTCAAAACCAAAGCTTAAAAGATAAATCATTTTTATTAATGATCCAAAACATTTTACACCGTTAGTCCCTAGATTTTGCAAAGCTAGTCCTAAACTAACTTGCTTTAAATCTATTACTAAATCCTAAAAAACCCGATTCCAGTCCACTCAATACCAATCAAATTCTTACAAAAGCCCACTCACAGCCCAATCCACATACTTATTTAAAAACCGGATCATAAAAATACCCGACCCCATCCTTTTTGTTATAACCCGAAGTCAAAAGGTAATTAATACCCGGTCAAACAAGGAAAAAAAGGGTGGGTTTTACTGTTCACTTTCCCCTTCACCACTTACCCTGCTCCCATTCTACTTTACCCTTTCTAGAAGCTGACACATCAGAAGATATGACCTCATTATTCATCCACGTTGGCAGTTTGAAGCTTTCCCATTAGTTAAGGATATGTGGCATTCGATTTGATGGCTAAGATTGATGGATGATGTTGACATCTCAATTGGATGGCTGGGATTGGATCAGGGAAACCCTAGAAGGTGCCTCCTCAGGCTATAAATAGAAGGCCCTTCACTCACATTAGAAATCTCCTTTTTTAGCTTTTTCCTTTAAGTCATTTTTATTATATTTTGCTTATTTACTGCTTTTTGTCTTAATTCCTGTCTTTTTATAAGCTTTGTATTGGTTTAAGATCATTAATAAAATTCAGTTTGTTTAATTACATTGTCTCTTTTACTTTTATGTCATAATGCTCTATTATGTTAATATAAGCTAAAATAAGCACTTGATAAGCACTTTATTTTATACACTGTTGAGATCTCAAATAAGCTTATTCATAGCTTACTTTGAGCTTCTTTGGTCATCAATTGAATTGTTCTCAATCATACTCAATTTACCTTTGCTTAAAAGTGCAATAAGCACTTGGATGATAAGCCAAAAAAGGGAAGGGCTTATAGGACAATACCAGCTTGTTTCTAACAAGCTGGAGCTTGTAGATCAGCTTTTGGAGCAATTTTATGTCCTTGTTTGTGCAAAGGACAAATGTGAGTTCAATTTTTCATAATTTTGCTTATTGAATTGCTTATTACTGTTACTGCTTATTTTTTTGCTTATTTGAGTTCAATTGTCTTATTCATGCTTATTTGAAATTAATTTGATGTTGTGTGAGCTTATTTTATAGTGTTTGTGTGATTTGTGCTTATTAGTGATTTGAGGTCCTATATAGAAATTTATCTTAGCTTATTGATAAGCACTTATCTCATACTGATTTTTGCTTGAAAACACTTTAATGAACTTAACTATAATCTGTTTGCAAGAAGATTTGAGAATTGAACCAAAAATCAACTTAAAAATCAGATTTAGAATTCTTAAGGGGTGTTTGGCACAAGAGTTTAAAAGAGCTTTAAGGCTGATTTATTGAGATTGACCATTTGTTTCAATTTGATTTTGACTTGTTTGAGTATTATAAGCTGAATTTGAGTTAATTTGAGCTATTCTAAGTTGATTTGTATGTTTTATGGTGATTTCCAAAATTTCAAAGTTTTAAACTCTCAATATCATATTATTTTGGAAAAACAGTGATTAAGCCTTTCTAGTATAGTTTATTGAGTCTAAATAGTGTTTCTAGTTGTATTTCATGAGTTGGAAATGTTTCATATTGGTTTGAGTCCTTTTGGTCACTTTTCTTTAAAAATCTGTCATAAGCCAAAAAGTCTAGAACAATTCTGAGTAGCAGTTTTATAAGTCCAGTTTTAGTGCTTAATTCTTATCACAAGTGTCTGATATTCATTTTATAAGTTGTTTGTTTGTTGCTTAATGTTGTTTCCCTATTTCTAGATTAATGCTTAGCTTTTTAATAGCTTTTTGATTGCCCTTAAAGTAGCTCATCAGTCCATTTCATATACTAATGCATCAATATAAGCATGTCTGATCAGCCCTCTTTATTAGCTTACTTTTAAGCTCTAAATAAGCTTAATAGGGTCTGATTTTTTGTCAATAAGCTCTTTGGTGCATGTTCTTTATTTGGCTTGAGGTTTTATGGTTCTGCTTATTGCTTTTGTGGCTTATTATTAAGCTCAAATTTGCCTATCTGGGCTGTTTGGCTATGCAGTTTGATCTATTGCTTATTTTGGTAATCTGAGCTTTTGTGGTAGTTTGTTACTGCTTATTCAGTGTATATTTGCTTTTTAGATTAGGATTAGGTGCTAGAAGCTTATTTTAAACACTCACAAGCTTGTAAGAAGCTTGTGAGTCCTTTTCAGTTAAGCCTTAGTTTTTTTATTCCTTATAAGCAGTCTGCTAGTATTGGCTTTTCTGGCTTATTTTCTTAGTTTTAAAAATATTCCTTTCACAAAAAGTTCTTATTTTTAGCTTTTTCACAAGTTTCAAAAATAAAATTTAAAAATATAAAATAAAAAGGGAAGTGGGAAGTCCAAAATGAGCCGAGGCTCAAACCTGGGACCTCAACCACCTCAACCTTATACACACGCACTCCACACCATCTCGCCCTTGGGTCTTTTCTGTTTGGAAAAGCCCTAGTTTATTATTTAACCAATCTTTTTCAGTTTTGCTTATTTCCCTTAATAGCTTATTAACTGCTTATTCCAATAAGCAGTAATCCTTTTCTTATTTTTCCTAGATTCTTCATCACTTAAAGTAATTTTTTGGAAATTTTCGTAATTTTTCTCTTTAATTTAGTAATTTTTTTATATATTTTTTAATTTCAGAAGTGTTTTTAATTCAAAAAAAATTAAATAAAAATCAAAAAAATACAAATTTTTTTTCTAAAATTCTTTTTTATCATTTAGGACTTTTAGGAGCTAAATTTGCATGCCTAGATTAGTTTTTTTAAGATTTTGGTTTTCTGAGCCCGTTTCAAGGCTCGTTAAAGCTCGTTTTTAGTTTAGTTGCATTTATGGTAATTTGTGTTTAGCTTATTCTTTTTATATGCTATTTAGCTACTTTTTAGTTTATGTTTTATAATTTTAGTTATAATCCCAAAATTCATCTCTTAATCAAATCACCCAATCACAAACAAAATTCACCGTTCCATTCACGCTTCGTTCGGAACATCACGACCCGAGAATTACCAATTCTTCCGGTTTTATATTTTTTTTGAAATTCTTTGATCTTTTGGTTTGTTCTATCTTGGTTAGAGATTGAATTTACCATTTGGTCGGGTTTTTCATACACTAATATAATATATATATATATATATATATATATATATACACTTGTGCACACACCAATAACCTTGTAAGAGGTTTACCTCAAAAATGTTTTGAAAAGGACCAAACTTGTGTTGCTTGTTTAAAGGGTAAGCAACACAAAGCCACTTGTAAGTCCAAGATTCAAAACTCTATTACTCAGCCATTATTCATGTTGCATATGGACTTGTTTGGTCTTACTTCTGTGAGTGGCTTAATGAATAAGAAATATTGTCTTGTTGCCACTGATGATTATAACAGATTCACTTGGGTTTTCTTTTTAGCAACTAAGGATGAGAAAACAGGCATTCTTAAGAGTTTTATTATTGAGATAGAAAACCTAGTTGATAAGAAAGTAAAGGTAATCAGATGTGATAATGGAACAGAATTCAAGAATAAAGTTATGAATGAGTTTTGTAATCTAAAAGGTATTAAGAGGGAATTTAGTGTAACTAGAACTCCTCAGCAGAATGGTGTTGCTGAAAGGAGGAATAGGACACTGATTGAGGCAACTAGAACTATGTTAGAAGACTTTAAGTTACCTACTACATTTTGGGCTGAAGCAGTTAATACTGCTTGCTATGTTCAGAACAGGGTATTAGTAGTCAAACCTCACAACAAGACACCTTATGAACTCTTTAGAGGTAGAACACCTGCTCTAAGCTTCATGAGACCATTTGGATGTCATGTTACAATTTTGAATACCTTAGATCATTTGGGCAAGTTTGATGGAAAGTCTGATGATGGATTCTTTGTTGCTTACTCTATGAATAGTAAGGCTTTTAGGGTATACAACATTAGAGCCAGGAAGGTAGAAAAAAACTTACATGTGTAATTCTTAGAGAATAAGCCTAATGTTGCAGGAGAAGGTCCTAAGTGGCTATTTGATATTGATGTGCTAATAGAATCAATGAATTATGTGTCAGTTGTTGCAGGTACAAACTCTAATGATTTTGCAGGTACCAAAGATAGTTTTGATGCAGGTCAATCTAGCATGGAGACAGGATCTAGCCAAGACTAATTTATGACGCCACTGTGGAAAAATGGTTCACTGTTTCATTTATCTTCAAAGGATGTTGGCAATGATGAACCACAACCTTCTAATGATGCTGAAAAGAAGGGTTCTGAAGATGGAAATAAAGAAAGTGGAGTTGATGATCAAGAGAATCCTGAAAACAGTACTAATGATGTTAGTACTGTTGCGCCAAATGTTAGTACTGCTAGGCCAAATGATAATACTGCTAGCCCAACAGTTACTACTAATGCTAATTTCTCTGATGATGAAGTGGATCTGAACAACATGCCTAACACTTATCTAGCTCCTACAACTCCAAATACAAGAATTCACAAAGATCATTTACTTGATCTTGTGATTGGTGATGTACAGTCTGGTGTGAAGACAAGAAGAATGACAATGACAAAGGATACAAACGAACAAGGTTTTATAAGTGCTGTTTATGAAGGGAGTTTATGAAGGGAAAACTCATGAAGACCTTCATACTTGTTTATTTGCTTGTTTACTATCTCAGGAAGAACCCAAGAAAATTGCCAAAGCTCTAAGTGACCCTTCCTGGGTCGAAGCAATGCAAGAGGAGCTTTTACAGTTTAAGCTTCAAAAGGTTTGGGTTGTAGTAGATTTGTCTAAGGGTAAGTGGGCAATTGGTATAAAATGGGTGTTCAGGAACAAGAAAGATGAGAGAGGAATTGTCAGTAGAAATAAAGCAAGGCTGGTTGCACAGGGTTTTACTCAAGAAGAAGGCACAGACTATGATGAAGTTTTTGCCCCTGTAGCAAGAATTGAGGCAATAAGGCTGTTCTTAGCTTATGCTTCTTTTATGGGATTCATGGTGTATCAGATGGATGTGAAGAGTGCTTTCCTTTATGGTACAATTGATGAAAAGGTTTATGTTACTCAACCACCAGGGTTTGAAGATCCTGACTGTCCAGACAAAGTCTACAAGGTGGTGAAGGCACTTGTTGGGAATTAAATGTTCTGAAGATTAGTATTGAAAATTACATGTTCACAAGATCGTTTCTGCTCAAAGAAATACTCTAAGTATCATTCTACTGCTAGTGCATTTGATTCTACTGCTAGCGTTAAACATTCTACTGCTGAATGATGTTGCTGCTGGTGAAGAAGATTCTACTGCTGAGTGGATAACTGTTGAAGTATTCTACTGCTGGTTGGATATTCAAAGATATTATGTGTATAATAGTCAACAATACACGGTAGATAATATCTTTAGACAAAGTGTTCAGTAACAAGTTGTAAACACAGATACATGTTGTATCTTAATGACTGACACTCTCAAGCATGTGTTCAATTAGACTTGACAATATTTGTAAAGATCTCTCTTGGACTATAAATGAGAGATCTTAGACTAGATATTATGTGTGCTTAATTTATGTTGAATATCTGTTAAGAGAAAAGAACAAACACAACAATATCACAAGTCATAGAAACATAAGATTCAAGGTTTTGTAACCCTAGTGATAGTGAAGATCACTCGTATTATTTTGAATAATATTGAATCATTTGGTGATAAACTTTCTTTGCTCATTGTTCTTCAACAAACATAACTGTTCCATTTCCATAACCAAAATAAACCTTCTAAGTGTGGTTAAGTAGATTCCGCATACTTAATCACATTAACTCAAACATATCATATATACACGTTATAAGGACTAACACCCTTCAGTGTATCGAAGCGTTCCCTTAAGTGGTATCAGAGCAAGGCTGATATATTTGATTTAGAAGAATAAGAAGAAGAAATGGACGTTGAATCTATTCAGACAAATGTTGCTGCAAAATTACCCATGCTCAAACAGAATGAGTTTGAGATGTGGAGGCTGAGGATAGAGCAATATTTCCAAGTGCAAGACTATGCACTTTGGGAAATCATTGAAGATGGAAACTCTTACCAGCCTACAACCACTACATCAATAGTGGAAGGCAAAGTGGTGACAACTCTGCAGCTGCACCCAACATCTGCAGAAGACAGAATAAAGAAGAAAAATGACCTAAAGGCAAGAAGCATGCTGATGATGACCATTCCCAATGATCAACTTTTAAACTTCAGCAAGTTCAAAGATGCCAAGTCATTATTTGAAGCTATTGTTGCCAGATATGGTGGAAATGAAGCCACCAAGAAGATCCACAAGACACTACTCAAGCAGCAGTTTGAAAACTTCTCCTCTATCAACAATGAATCTATTGACCATATGTTTAATAGGCTTCAGAATATTGTGATCCAACTTGCTATTCTTGGGGTTGAAATACCTCAAGAAGATTTGAACTCAAAATTTCTGAGAAGCTTACCAGAAGAGTGGGCTATACATGTTGTTGTCTGGAAGAATAAGCCAGACCTTGACACCATGGAACTGATAGACTTGTATAGCAACTTTAAGATTGTAGAACAAGATTTGAAGAAAAATGGAGGTACTAGCTCTAATACTAGGAACATGGCATTTATGTCAACTCCTAGTACCTCAAATTCAAGTGAAGAGGTGAAAGTTGTTGATGGTGTTGGTGCTGCTAGTTCATCAAGCAGTACCATGGGTATTTTGGATGAGAAGACTTGTTGTGCATTTCTCACAAGTCGAAATGATGGGTCCATGCTCACTTATGAAGACTTCCAAGAGATCAATGATGATGATCTGAAGGAAATGGATCTAAAATGGCAAATTTCTCTTCTTAGCATGAGAGCTAAGAAATTCTATCAAAGGACGGGGAAGAAGCTCACAATCAGCAATAATGATACTGCTGGTTTTGACAAGTCAAAGATAGAGTGCTATAACTGCTACATGATAGGGCACTTCTCAAGAGAATGTAGAAGGCCAAGGCAGCAAGATAGCAAGAATAGAGGTTTTGGAAGCACATCCAAAACAAGGGAGGTTTCTGAGCCAAACTCAAAAGCTATGGTAGCTATTGATGGGCTAGGTTTTGATTGGAGTTTCATGGCTGATGAAGAAGAAGATTCTTCACAGATGGCACTCATGGCTTTCTCTACTGAGGTACAAAATCATAAAGTTTGTTCTAATACTTGCACAGCTCTTAAAGAACTACAAACTTTAATCAAACATTATGATGCCCAACAGAAAGAACTAAGTAGAACTCGTCAAGACTTAGTAGATTATAAATGTGGTTTAGAATCCCTAGAGAAGCAGATCATTCATTACAAACAAAATGAATTTGCTTTTTCTGATGACAAAGCTCTTCTTAGACAAGACATATTCTTTAGAGATGCTGAAATTAAGCTTTTAAAAGAGG
The DNA here is from genome assembly GCA_021014915.2 of Artemisia tridentata subsp. tridentata. Taxonomy (NCBI): domain Eukaryota; kingdom Viridiplantae; phylum Streptophyta; class Magnoliopsida; order Asterales; family Asteraceae; genus Artemisia; species Artemisia tridentata. Next base: position 430,330,487 of record CP139508.1, read on the forward strand.
CTTATGATAGGATCAAAAAAGAAAATGGAAACATTCACTTGACTACAGAAACACTAGAACATGCTTCTAGAGGTGTGACCAACATGATAGAATGTCAAGTGATTAATAGAGCAAAGCTAGGGTTAGGATATAATTCTGTCCCACCCCCTTACAGAGGAATCCCTAAACCCCCAGGGATTGACCTAGAAAATTCAGGTGTACCTGAATTTCAACAACCTGAGCTACAATATGGTGTACAGCCAAAAACAAAGCTAGTTGTTGATGAACCTAAGAAAGTAAGTGAAAGTTTAAGTAAAACTTCACTTCCTGAGGATAAGGTGTCCTCTGATAGAAGATCAGATAGATTAGTCATTGAAGACTGGGTATCTGATGATGATGAAGATGAACAGGTTATGTCTAAACCTGAAGTGGTTAAGAAAGCAGGAACAAGTGTTCCTAAAGTGGTCAAAATAGATGCTGTTAGGCCTAAATCAAACATTAAACATGTTAGGCAATCAGTTAAATATTGTGAACAATATAGATCCACCAACAAGCCCAGAGGTAACCATAGAAATTGGAATAACCTCAAGTCTCACCAATTAGGTGATGACTTTGCCTTTTATAACAAAGCTTGTTACACATGTGGTAGTTTTGATCATCTTGCAGCTTTCTGTAACAAATGGGTATCTGGGTATGCAAACAATGGGGTGAATTATAAAAGGAAAACTCCTCAATTTCATTTTCACTCTAATTCTAAGAGAACAAAACCCAGAGCAGTTTCTAAAGCAGTTCCTACTGCTAGACCATTCATGACTGTTAACCCAAGACCAACAGTTAAAAATGCAAAATCAACTTACAAAAATGCATCAAAAACTGTTAAAAGGCCCATTCAAACAAGAGTAGTGGTCCAAAAACAAGTTTGGAAACCAAAGGGTACAACTGCAAAGCTAGCAGTTTCTACTGCTAAGCATGTAGTTCATACTACTACTTAGGAAAACAGGGCAAATGTTGTTAAGGCCTCAGCATGTTGGATTCTTAATTCCAATGTTGCATCAATTGTTCTCAAAAGATTACATTTCATTGATGCAAGAGGCAGATCCAAGTCAGTAATGGCTTGGGTCCCCAAAGGAAACTAATATTCCTCATTTTTGTGCAGGAACATTCAACTGATAAACAAGAAGATCAAGGATACTCAGATAGTGGATGTTCAAGGCACATGACAGGCAACAAGTCCTATCTTTTCGATTTTCAAACATTAGATGGTGGCTATGTTACCTTTGGAGGAGGTATTGGTGGCAAAATTTTCGGTAAAGGTACAATTAAAACTGGAAATTTAGATTTTGAAGATGTGTACTATGTACAAGAGCTAAAGTATAATCTTTTTAGTGTCTCACAAATGTGTGACAAAAAGAACAACGTTCTTTTTACTGACACTAAATGTCTTGTACTTTCTTCTGATTTTAAGATGCCTGATGAAAGTCAAGTGCTTCTTAGAATTCCAAGAAAGGGCAACATGTACAGTGTTGATATGAAGAACATTGTTCCTAAAAAGGCTTTAACTTGTCTTGTTGCAAAGGCCACATTGGATGAATCAATGATATGGCATAGGAGGCTTGGTCACATTAACTTCAAAACCATAAATAAGATTGTTAAGAATGGTTTGGTAAGAGGTTTACCTCAAAAACGATTTGAAAATGACCAAACATGCATTGCTTGTCTTAAAGGCAAACAACACAAAGCCACTTGTAAGCCCAAAATTTTTAACTCTATTGATCAATCATTGTTTATGCTTCATATGGACTTATTTGGACCTACTTCTGTTAGTAGTATGATGCATAAAAGATATTGTCTAGTTATTAGCTTCTAAGGATGAGACTTCTAGCATTCTTAAGACTTTCATTACAGAGATAGAAAACCTAGTAAGCAAAAGAGTAAAAGTCATTAGATGTGATAATGGGACAGAGTTTAAGAATAGAGTTATGGATGACTTCTGCAAGGAAAAAGGTATTAGGAGAGAATTTAGTGTAGCTAGAACTCCTCAGCAAAATGGAGTTGCTGAAAGGAGAAATAGAACACTCATAGAAGCTGCTAGAACCATGTTAGCCGACTCTAAGTTGCCTATCACTTTTTGGGCTGAAGCAGTCAACACTGCTTGCTATGTTCAAAATAGGGTTTTGGTTGTCAAATCTCACAATAAAACATCATATGAGCTTTTTAGAGGTAGAACTCCTGCAATAGGATTTCTTAGACCTTTCAGATGTCATGTGACAATTCTGAATACCTTAGACCATCTTGGAAAGTTTGATGGTAAAGCAGATGAAGGATTCTTAGTTGGATATTCTCTTAATAGCAAAGCTTTTAGAGTATACAACTTGAGAACTAGAAGAGTAGATGAAAACCTGCATGTGGAATTTTTAGAGAATAAATCCAATGTAGCAGGTCAAGGTCCTAATTGGCTATTTGATCTTGAGTCACTAACCCATTCTATGAATTATGTGCCTGTTGTTGCAGAAACTAATGATTTTTCAGGTACACAAACAACAAATGAGGCAGGGTTAGACAAGGAGACAAATCAAGATCATGTATGGATGCCAATAAGTACCAGTGTGGCTTCAACTTCAACAAATGATGAATCTTCTTCTGGTAAAGCTAAAGAAGATGTTGAAGATGAACACAAGGAAGATGGAACCAAGGAACAAGAGAATGTTTCTACTGATGATAGTACTGCTGAGACAGAGCATTCTACTGCTAGGCTTAATTTTTCTACTACTAAGCCAAATGTTTCTACTGTTGGCCCTTCAGACTCAAATGAAGCAGATTTCTCAGATAAAGAGGTGGATTTGAGCAATATCACACCTAACTATCAAGTTCCTTCTACCCCACACACCAGGATTCACAAAGTTCACTCCCTAGAAAATGTGATTGGAGATGTACAATCAGGTGTGAAGACAAGGCAACAACTGATGTATTCAGACCAACAAGGGCTTCTTGATGCCCTTTATGCTTCAAAGCAGCATGAGTTTTCAAACTCTTGCTTGTTTATATGTTTTCTCTCACAGGCAGAACAAAGAACATTCTTAAAGCCTTAGATGATTCAAGCTGGGTGGAAGCTATGCAAGAGGAGCTTCTTCAGTTTAAGATTCAGAAGGTTTGGGTGCTAGTTGATTTACCTAAGGATGAAAAGGTAATTGGCACTAGATGGGTTTTCAAGAATAAAAGGGATGAAAGGGGCATAGTGATTTAGAATAAGGCTAGATTAGTAGCCCAAGGGTACACACAAGAAGAAGGTATAGACTATGATGAGGTTTTTGCTCCAGTAGCAAGACTTGAGGCAATTAGGCTTTTCTTAGCTTATGCTTCATTTATAGGCTTCACAGTTTATAAAATGGATGTCAAGAGTGCATTTTTATATGGTATTATTAAAGAAGAGGTGTATGTCTCACAACCTCCAGGGTTCATTGATCCTGACCATCCAGAAAAAGTGTACAGAGTAGTTAAGGCTCTTTATGGCCTTCATCAGGCACCAAGAGCATGGTATGAAACACTAGCTTCCTACTTATTAGAAAATGGATTTCAAAGAGGCAAGATTGATCAGAGATTATTCATCAAGAAGCACAAGAGTGATCTTTTGCTAGTTCAGGTGTATGTGGATGATATCATCTTTGGATCTACAAGGAAGGAGATGTGTTTGGAGTTTGAGAAGCTTATGCATGATAAGTTTCAGATGAGTTCCATGGGGGAACTTACATTCTTTTTGGGTTTGCAAGTTAAGCAATCTAGTGAAGGCATATTTATTAGTCAAGATAAATATGTTGTAGAGATACTTAAAAAATTTCACTTTGCTGATTCAAAAGTGGCAAGCACACCAATGGACTCTGAGAAGCCACTTTTTAAAGATTTAGATGGATACAATGTAGATGTACACTCTTATAGATCTATGATAGGCTCTTTGATGTATCTCACATCATCAATACCTGACATCATGTTCTCTGTTTGTGCTTGTGCAAGATTTCAAGTAACTCCAAAGGTTTCTCATTTAACAGCAGTCAAGAGGATTTTTAGATATCTCAAGGGTCAACCAAGGTTGGGTCTATGGTATTCAAGGGAATTACCTTTTGACTTGGTAGCATTTTCGGATAGTGATTATGCTGGTGCTAGCTTGGACAGAAAGTCAACAACTGGAGGATGTCAATTCCTTGGGTGTAGACTTATCTCATGGCAGTGTAAGAAGCAAACAATTGTGGCTACTTAAACAACTGAAGCTGAATATGTAGCTGCTGCAAGTTGCTGTGGTCAAGTCCTATGGCTTCAAAACCAACTTCTTGACTATGGGTACAATTTCATGAACACTGTCATTCATATTGATAATAGTAGTACAATTTGCATAATTAAAAACCCAGTACAACATTCTAAAACAAAACACATTGAAATTAGACATCATTTTATTAGAGATTGTAATGAGAAAAAGTTGATACAAGTTCTTAAAATTGATTCTGATCACAACTTTTCAGATCTTCTTACAAAAGCTTTTGATGTTGGAAGGTTTCAGTACTTGGTAGCAAGTATTGGAATGCTTAATCCTCAATGATTTCAAACTATGTGTTTTTGTATATAAATTTTTGATTGTACTACTGGCTTTATAAAATACTACTGTTAGTGAAAAGTTTGTGTTGCTGGTACAAATTTTTGTTTGTTAAGTTCATATTTGTTAGTCATATTTATGATACTGCTATAAGACATATGCTTTGCATTTTGTTTCTTGGTTTTGGACTAACATTTTCAGGTATGAACATTGAACAAAAAGGAAGTTTCAAGTGAAATGGAAGCAGCAGAATGATTCTTAGTTGCTGACATAATAGGTTTATGATGGACTGAGTTTGGGGATTCTTAACAAAGGTTTACACCTAAGTTAATTAAATTCTTTAAAACTTCTTTCTTGAAACCTGATTATGATGTTTCACAGTAAATTGATGGTTCAGTTGGTCAGATGGTAACTGATTCAACTCACTTTCTATCATTTTATACTTTTAAGTATAATGAGCAAGTCTAAGGACATCTGATAGAAAGAACAGCTAGTAAAAGTGAATCTAACACTTGTGTTAGAGGCAACAATTGCTATGAGCTGGAAACCCTGTCAAGAAAGCCTTTTGAATAGGTTTATCTTTACATAGGCAGTTATTTATAACTGAAAAACATTGGTTCTCACACAACCAGAGGTTGCTTTAAACCGCATTCTTGATTAAGTGTCTGTTATACACTTAATCCCTTCAAAATGGTTGAAAGCAGTATAATTTTTCTATAATAAAATCATGAACATACTGCTAAGTCAAAAGTTTCTTAAAAAGGATTTTTCAAAGGGACTCAGCAAAACCATCCATTGATGGATAATGAGTCAATGCCCCATGAATAACCTCTCATAGGAGTTAACACACCTAGAAGTGATGAGGGCAGCACATAAACTCTTAAGGAATTGATGGCTACATGTACAACATTGTCTGAAAACAAGTTCACATTGGTAGATCAGATGATGATGGGATGATGGTGAGAGATCTTCCAAACAGGGGAGGATAAAATGTTATTTTCATCTCAGGGGAGGAAATATCTCAGGGGAGGAAATAAAGCCCAAGGAAGATTAACCAAATGTAAGGGAGGAAAAGACAAGAGCATACAAGATGATGACATGGAGGTTGAAAATGACAAGAAAAGAGCTGATTCTGGAGTATTATATATATTCAGAAGGGATGAAGCATTCTAAAGGAGAAAGTTCTATCTAGGTTCTTTCAGTTTCAATTTCAGTTCACTACGTTTGTTCATCACTTTCAAAGGCATGCTGATAGATGATTTCACTTGTTGAAACAAGCATCCAAGATACACAGCACCATTGCCTCTTATAATTCCTCCATCCAAGGAAATTGCACCATCTTTTAGGCTTTGTTTGAAGCTTGAAGATAGGTACTAATATTGTTGAAGTAAAAAAAAATGGCAGATGAGTTACTGAGAAAGATATTTAGTCTTACAGAACAAAGGGAAGCTCAGATCAAGGGTCTAACTAAGAAGTGTTTGAAAGATCTTCACAATCCTAATTTAATTCAGAAACATGTTGAAAAGGATTCACATGTTTAGGGGAGGATTGTTGGGAATTAAATGTTCTTAAGATTAGTATTGAAAATTACATGTTCACAAGATCGTTTCTGCTCAAAGAAATACTCTAAGTATCATTCTACTGCTAGTGCATTTGATTCTACTGCTAGCGTTAAACATTCTACTGCTGAATGATGCTGCTGCTTGTGAAGAAGATTCTACTGCTGAGTGGATAACTGTTGAAGTATTCTACTGCTGGTTGGATAAGTATTCAAAGATATTATGTGTATAATAGTCAACAATACACGGTAGATAATATCTTTAGACAAAGTGTTCAGTAACAAGTTGTAAACACAGATACATGTTGTATCTTAATGACTGACACTCTCAAGCATGTGTTCGATTAGACTTGACAATATTTATAAAGATCTCTCTTGGACTATAAATTAGAGATCTTAGACTAGATATTATGTGTGCTTAATTCATATTGAATATCTGTTAAGAGAAAAGAACAAACACAACAATATCACAAGTCATAGAAACATAAGATTCAAGGTTTTGTAACCCTAGTGATAGTGAAGATCACTCGTATTATTTTGAATAATATTGAATCGTTTGGTGATAACCTTTCTTTGTTCATTGTTCTTCAACAAACATAACTGTTCCATTTCCATAACCAAAATAAACCTTCTAAGTGTGGTTAAGTAGATTCCGCATACTTAATCATATTAACTCAAACATATCATATACACACGTTATAAGGACTAACACCCTTCAGTGTATCGAAGCATTCCCCTCAGCACTTTATGGCTTGCATCAAGCTCTAAGAGCCTGGTATGAAACCTTGGCCAAGTATTTATTGGACAATGCGTTTCACAGAGGTAAGATAGATCAGACATTGTTTATCAAGAGGCAAAAAGGGGATATTTTGCTTGTCCAGGTCTATGTTGATGACATTATTTTTTGGCTCTACAAAGAAGGAGATGTGTACTGAGTTTGAGAAACAGATTCATGACAAGTTTCAAATGAGTTCAATGGGAGAACTCAATTTCTTCTTAGGATTGCAAGTCAAGCAAAAGGAAGATGGTATATTTATCAGTCAAGATAAATATGTAGCTGATATTTTGAAGAAATTTGGGTACACAGATGTTAAGACAGCTAGCACTCCAATGGATCCAGACAAGCCTTTGCTCAAAGACTTAGATGGTGATGATGTTGATGTTCATCTCTACAGGTCAATAATTGGATCATTGATGTATCTTACATCATGTAGACGAGATATTATGTTTGTAGTATGTGCATGTGCAAGGTTTCAAGTCACACCTAAGGTTTCACACTTACATGCTGTGAAAAAGGTCTTTAGGTATCTAAAAGGCCAACCCAAATTAGGTCTTTGGTATCCTAGAGAATCTCCCTTTGATCTAGTGGCATATAGTGATAGTGACTATACTGGTGCAAGTTTAGATAGGAAGTCAACAACAGGTGGTTGTCAGTTCCTAGGATGCATATTGACTTCATGGCAGTGTAAGAAGCAAACTGTGGTTGCCAATTCTACAACTGAAGCTGAATATGTGGCTGCTGCTAGTTGTTGTGGACAAGTACTCTGGATTCAGAATCAAATGCTGGACTATGGGTATAATTTTATGCACACCATGATTTTCATTGACAATAACAGTACTATATGTATTATTAAAAATCCTGTTTTACACTCTAAAACAAAACACATAGAGATTAGACATCATTTTATAAGAGACTGCAATGACAAAAAGTTAATTCAAGTTGTTAAAATACACACAGATAACAATTTTGCAGATTTACTTACAAAAGATTTTGATGTTGGAAGATTTCAGTACTTGGTTGCAAGTATTGGAATGTTAAATCCATAAAGTTTTAGTCTCTTTGTGTCTTTGTAATGTTTTGTACAGGATTAGTATTGGTACTGTTAGTGGTTTCAGTTTGTACTGCTAGTGCAAATTAGTACTGTTGAGTTAAAACTGTTAGTCATAATTAATACTGTTATGAAGAAAATGCTTTGGATTGTGTTTTCTTGGTTTTAGACTAACATTTGCAGGATAAGCAAGCAGTATGATTGGAATTGATGCTGTGTGAGAAGCAACAGTGGTGGATTGTTTATAAATGATGGATTCATGATAGAAAGGATTTGGGGATCACTTGACAAAGGTTTTACACCTGAGTTGGGAGGTTCTTTAAAATCTTTTTCTTGAAATCAACCTATACTGAACATGAATTGATGGTTTTTAGTTAGTCAGATAGTAACTGATCTACCTCACTCTTTACCATTCTATCATTTGATAGTGTGTTAGTCCAATTAAGGACATCTGGTATAGAGAACAACGAGCAAACGTGAATCTAATACTTTTGTGTTAGAGGTAACACCTGCCACGAGCTGGAAACCCTGTCAAGAAGGCTCTTTTAATGAGTCTATCTGATCACAGGCAGTATTTATACTGAAAACATTGGTTTTCACACAACCAGAGGTTAAATGCAACCGAAAATGATTAAGTGTCTTCCTTTACACTTAATTCCTTCAAAAGTTTGAGTGCAGTATTGTTTTACACAAAATTTGGGTTAATACTGCTGGGGAAAGTTAATACTGTTTTTTATAAAAGTTTGTACTGCTAGGAAAAAACTTTGTACTGCTGGGTAACCGTTAGTGTTGTTTGGGAGTAACCGTTTTTTAAATATAGCCGTTGAGAGATTTTTGTTGCTTACATTGCTTAAGGGTTTCCTAAATTGGATAATTCTCATTCTTTCTTTAAATTTATAAGATTTCTTCATGATAACGAAAAGATTTATTCAAGTCGATCCAATCGAAACCCTAAGTGTCATCTATATAATCTCAATTGGCTTTACCAAACACACTTTCACTCATAAACAATCATAACCCAGAACCCTAATCAAACTTTCATTGATCATAATGGAAAATTTGCAATTTTGTGATAAACATAACATGGTTGCATTCTTGGAGAAAAAAGAGAGAAGTCATGGGTTACATTAGATATTGGAATTTCTTAATGCTAGCTACATCAGGTATGCTCTCACACTAAATCCAACTATCTATAGTTCTCAAATCAAATAGTTTTAGCAGACTGCTACTGCCAATACACTTGATAATGGAGGACAACAAATAATTGCAATAGTTGATGGCAAAACCTTGACTATTACAGAATCATCTGTTAGGAGACATCTCAAACTAGTAGATGATAATGGTATTAGTTCTTTGCCTAACACTGAAATTTTTGAAACTCTTTCCATGATGGGGTATGTGTCCACTTCTGATAAACTAACTTTTCAAAAAGGACAATTTGCCCCTCAATCGAGATTTCTCATACATACCATTTTACACTGTTTAAGTCCAAAGAAAACTGCTTGGGAGCAATTTAGTAGTAATATTGCAACTGCACTTATTTGTTTAGCTACAAAAAGGACTTTTAACTTTTCAAAATTGATTTTTGATAGTATGGTGAAAAACTTGGATACCAAATACAAATTTTTAATGTATCCAAGATTTATTCAAATATTTTTGAACAAACACAAGAATTTGCTTCTATCGTATAAAACTATTTATCCAACTCCTAGCCTCACTAAAAAACTTTTTAGTAATATGAGGATGGATTCTAAGGGTTACAATGGGACAGAAGTACCACTGTTTTCAATTATGCTTGTTCAAGAAGAAACTGTTCAGGGTGAAGGATCAACAATCCCAGTTGAGTCCCATCACACACCCATAAGTGCTCCATCATCATCACAACCTCAATTTTCACAAACATATAGGAGGAGAATCAGACAGGAATCTGTGTTACCTCAGCCCAGATCTCCTACTCAAGCCAATGTAGCAAATGAGGTTGTCTCTAACAGAATGGTGAGGGCTACCACTACTGTCTCTGGCTTAGCAGCAGTACAGGCCAGTGGTAACATTCTTAAGACCCAAACCATGGCAACATCACATGGGTCAAGTTCTTATGAATATGATTTAGGTGATGGACACCCCAGCCAACAGGAAACTATGGGGGACATGCCCCATGATTCACCTCTCCCAAGAGTTAACACACTTGGAAGTGATGAGGGCTGTGTGAAACTTAATGAATTGATGGTTATATGTACACAATTGTCAAACAGGGTCACTAGTTTGGAAAATGACCTGAAGCGGACCAAACAGGTTTATGGAGTGGCCTTGACTAAACTGATCAAGAAGGTGAAGAAGCTGGAGAAAACATCAAAGTCTAACAAAGCCAAAAGAAAGACAAGGATGGTGCTTTCTGATGATGAAGATTCTGATAATGGAGATGCTATGAAGGATTCTTCCAAACAGGGGAGGAATATTGAAAACATTGATGCAGATCCTAATGTTACATTGGAACAAGATGCAGAGGTTCAGGGGAGGTTTGATCAAGATATGGGTTTTGGAGAAGGACTTGATGCTGCTGAGACTGGGTTAGTGGATGATGCTATTGATACTGCTGAAGCATCAGTTAGTACTGCCAGTGCTAAAGATAAGGGAAAGGGCATCATGCAAGAAGATGAGCAACCAAAGAAAATAAGCAAAAGAGTTCAAGCTCAGATAAGCTTTGATGAGGAAATAGCTCAAAGGGTACATGATGAAGAACATACCAAATTGGAAGAAGAACAAAAGATTG